>JAWNNI010000085.1:2987500-3070000 GCA_035043065.1 Hirtodrosophila confusa
GATATCTCCCCCGTTCCCCCGCTATTCGATAAAAACCGTTTACAGTTACAATTTTCAAGATATAGCTTTAAGATTTGGCATGTCCAATACTTTAGTCCCTCTTAATCTACTGTCCAAATTTCAAGTCGATCGGATAATAAACACCTAAGTTATTCACGAAAGAAGATTCAGTGCTGCAGCAAGGGGAAGAAGAAGCACAGTCACAACTTAAAATGCTCGGCTTGCGCTGTGGCTCGTGCGTGTGCGTATCTGTGTATGTATGTGTAAGTTAACGAAGATGCGATCGGAAATTTTTGACCTGGGTACAGGAGTTTCGTAGTCGGGTATACTCGACTATAGCATTCTTACTTGTTTTTATATTTTATTAATTCATTAACAACTGTCGAAGAAGGAAAGAAAATCCATTGGATTTATGCTATATTCAGAATTTATTTTAGATTAAGTATTACTTGTTTTTGTTCATTAAATTGTTTATAAGAATAACAATTAAACTAAATGTAAATGAAAATATAAATATTGTAATTTAAAAACATTAATTTGTTGATCACTTTAATCCGAACTTGCAAAATAGTCAGGCGCAGCCACTTAACACGTGAACTTAACCTAGATAATATAATAAGACTCGCAATTGTTGAGTTGAGAGTTAATATTTGCATAGAAAAAGCATAGTTTTATACAAGAATTCATACTTTGCGGGGTCGGAAATGTATCCTTCAATGTGTTGCACATTTCGTGACAAAGTTATAATATCCTCTGCTAGGATATAAGAACAAATGTTGTAATTAAGCCTAATTTGCAACATTTACTTTAAGATTGCAATTTGTTGATAGACTTAACCTGAATTTGCGAAATAATCAGGCGCAGCCAACTTAACACGTGAACTTAACCTTGAATTGCGTTCTACCGCAGCCAACTTAATATACTAATTGCGCGTTGCCAGATCGCCTGAATAATAAGTTTGGCAATATAAATGAGAATTGTAATGAAACATTTGTGCGAAGAATGAGCAGAAATAGAAAGTTAATCAATAAATGATAAAATACTTGTATTAGTAATATTAGTTGGGATCCAAGTGGAAATGTCGGCGCACATATTGCTGTGTATATATGAGGCTTGCATGATAATGATCTCTAAGGTGGCATAATACCCATTGAGCTGGCAAGGGATTATCTGTGCACTCAAGGGATACAGTTTTGGCTGGCCTGGGAGTATCCACTTTATTTTGAAACTATTTCGATTTTGCAGTCAAGTGACAGCGGATAAAACAAAAGTAAAAGTAGAAAAAAAAAGAAGCCGAAAAGACAACAACAAGTGAAACTCAAACAAAAACAAAAACGAAAAGAGCAACAAAAAGCATTAATTTTAATTTCTACCCAATTCTCTTTGTAACGATGTGAAAATCTCTTAAGTACTCTTGTCATTGACACTCAAACCCAGGCAAAAAACGACATACAATACTCCCCAGCTATGGCAGTGTGTGTATGTATGTGTGTGAGTGTGGGTGTGGGTGGGTGGGTGTATGGCAAGCGAGGGCTTAACCTTAGTTAAGCTGTTGCCCGTCTGCCCGTCGTCTGTTGACGGGCGGCTGTGACACAATCTCATCAACAGATCAGAGATTTGCAGCTCGTCCTCGTCGCGCACTGATGACATCTGTGGTATTTTCAACGTGCGACGTGACCGGCATAACCGGCACAGGCACAGGCACAGCCAGAGGTGGAGGCAAGGCTGGAGGTGGAGGTGGCGGCCAGAGGTAGAGCTGAAGAGCATGGACATGGAGCTGCCGTGGAGCAGTTGGGGGGGACAGACTGCCTGACATTTGACACGCGCCGTTTTGGCAGCCTTCAGCCTTCAGAATACAGCAGGACATTTGCCCACTGACAGCCGTGGCCGTGGTTTATACATATATCTTTGATTTAACATACCCTGTAAAACGGTGGGCAAAAGTGATGCCAAAGTATCGATCAACGGAGTTATCCAGTAACTAAATGAGCTAAAGTCTCGTATGCAGATCAAGGAAGTAACAACCTTTTTGTATTCCCTTCCCTAAAAGGGCTAAGGTCTATAAATTTCTGTTGTAGATCAAGGGAGGATCAACCTTTTTGAACTCCCTTCTCTAAATGAGCTAAACTCTCTAAATGTCTGATGTAGATCAAGGAAGTACTATAAACCTTTTTGTATTCCCTTCCTTAAAAGAGACAAAGTTTGTAAATTTCTGGTGAAGATCAAGGAAGCATCAACCTTTTTGTATTCTCTTCTCTAAATGAGCTAGAGTCTATAAATCTCTTATGTAGATCAAGGAAGTAACAACCTTTTAGTATTCCCTTCCCTAAAAGAGCTAATGTCTCTAAATCCCTCATGTAGATCAAGGAAGTAACAACCTTTTAGTATTCCCTTCCGTAAAAGAGCCAAATTCTATAAATTTTTGATGTAGATCAAGGAAGTAACAACCTTTTTGTATTCCTTTCGATTGAATCAGCAATGACAAGTGCTAGAGTCAGTAAACTTGACATTAAGTTGCTTTCATGCTCAACTAGATGGCTAGATCAAGTATGTGGCCAAATGTCCTCCCACTTATCCAGCCTCCCCCTTCATCTATTGATCGCAGGATCTGGTAGAACAAGAGTCAGCAAATTTGGTACGTAGTTGCTTAGATGCCCAACCTAACACAAATTAGTGTCGAAATGTATGTACACCCCACCGTAGTTCCGAAATCAATAAAAAATCTGTTTCCACTTTCAGCCTGTATGTTTGAAAAATAGCACAACTGATGAAGCTTGGTAAAGGACTATTGTTTAGACACTTACCAGTTGGGTATAGGGTATCTTGTGGTCCCCTAACGAGCTTATATCTTTTGTTTTTTGGCAACTTAATATGGAGGTCAGCGCTTCCGTTGGTCAAAGCTGCTGTTGTTCCTGTTGCAATATTAATTTTGGGAATGGCACGTCGCACATGTGAAGGGCAACCGGGATGGACAGGAGATGGACGCTGGATAGTTGGCAGATGGGCATGTCATAATTGTGCTATATAGAAGACATTCGGGCCGCCTTTTGAGCCGCCTTTTGTTAGCCTTCATTTGATTCGTGGAAATTGGCCCAATTAACGCAAAAGGCAAAGGCGGCACACACAGAACCAACAACTCAATTTATCACGCACAACTAAAGTGATTTGTTGCCAATGCCAACCAAATGCCAGCTAACCCCTGCCCCCTGCCCCCTGCACACAGCGAGAGCCCCCCTCCAGCCGTCCGGCCAGCCAAGGCCCAAAAGTCAGAGTTGAGTCGCATGCAAAAAACGCAGGGTAGGAAATTGTTTAATCAATTCATCAGACGTGCATGTTGCAGTGTGTATGTGTGTGTGTGTGTGTGTGTGTGTGTGTGTGGCAATAACAGACAGGATATTAACTTACAATTTCAACTCAAACTCGCCTCGTGGAACGCGCGCGTTGTAAACGTTAAACGACCAAAAATTTGTTTGAATAATTACCGAGACAACACTCCTATACATGTGTGTGTGTGTGTGCGTGTGGGAAGGGGTTGAGCGTGGGAAGGGGGGGTGCTGGCATGTGAGGTGCTGCTGCCAGTTATATTGCCCTGCCCGTCATTGACTTTACAAGCAAACAATTTGTCAAATGCAAATACAAATAACCCTGCTCGGACGCCTCTACCTCTCCCAGTTCTCCCCCCGTTTTATGCGGTGTTCAATGGCCAGGACTGTGGCCAGGACTCACTGGCTGGCTGCCTGCTGGGTCTTGCCAATTGAAAAACGATTCGAAATCAATCACAGCCGGCACGCTGAGGCGGAGGGCGAGGCGCGACCGCAGAGGCAATGTTGCAGCATTTGGCTGGAGGTCCATTAATAATTCTTGTGGCATGTTTTATGGCCGCAGCGACAGCAACAGTGGCAAACCCTTCCGCACACACACACACACACACGCACACACGCACACACGCACACACACACAGCTCACATGCAAACGTGACTTTCAACTGTTGACCACGTGCCAGCGTTGACCATTTATTGGCATGTTGACCAACCAGACCCCTGATCCTGTACCCGTTACCCTCTCCCCCACCTACTAACACCCCGCCTTGTACAGAACAAGGTCGTTTGCTGTCCATGGCCAGGGTTATCGCGCGCCGCCATCGCCAGCCAGCCAAATTGATGGTCAGTCATCAATTTCACTTGTTGGCCATGTTCCAACCCCACCCCACCCCGCCCGGACTGGTGCTAGCTGGTTGCTGCGCGCTCCATTTGTCAACGATTCGACTCCAACTCCGGTTCCAACTCCAGCTCCAGCTCCAGCTCCCCCCGGATGCGGTGGGTGCGACTCTGTGCACTCAATTAACCAGCTGCCCCTGTGGTTTGCTGGTTGCAGCTAGGCGGGGCTTGTGGTGGGGGTGAGGTGGGGGTTGGGGTGTGAACATATGTCAACATGTCTCGCCAGCCTGCGCTGCATTCGACCATTGTTGCAAGTAAGTTCAGGCCAGGGTTCAGGGGCTAATCCTGCGCTGAGTAGGCTGCCAAAAGGATTAGAAAGAGTGCAGTTAAGCGCCCGCCAAGTGGCAGCAAGTTCGCAGTTCGAACACCCAACCCCCTCCATCTCTTCAAACAACAACGCAACTATACTTGGCCGCCACTTAGGCCAGCTTAGCACCTTAAGCCAATTCTGATTACTACTTATTAGAATTTCTTAGTCAGGCAACACTCGCTCAGCTGCTGGCAAGGATACCGCATTCGCATCCTTTTGCTTGCCGTGCTGATGAGCGCGCAATTATAAGTTCAAAGTGCAAAAGTATCCTTAAGATGCACAAGTATCTGTGGCATGCACTACTTAATAACAAAAGATGCAAAAGTTTTCATGAGCTACAAAAGCATCGATGCTTAGTTACTTCAAGGATAACTCTGTTAAACCTAGGTATAACTATCTGGCAACGCCATGTGTAGTGTAAGTAGATGCTAAGCAACCCTGTATAGTATCGATAGGTCCTGATCGATAACCGATACACTGCGGTTGAGTTAGTTTCTTCGTGAGCTTGAAATAAGGTACATTGTCAACCGAAAATGTTATTCCTTTCAGATCGTTGAATCGAATGTTCAGCTAAAGCTGCGCAACTATCAATTCTACTATCGATAGCATCGTTGTTGCCCATCAAAACTATCAATTCTGCTATCGATAGCATCGTTGTTGCCCACCGAAACTATCGATACTTTATTGAGCTCTCAAAGTGTTGCAGACTTACCTGTTATTTGATGGGCAACAGCTTCCGTTGCTCGACTTTATGTTCATCCAGGCTCACATGCCCATACATCCTGATCCTTCCCCTTCCCTACCCTTTGGCCTATCCTTTCCTATGCTCCATCCAGGCAGCAACTCAGTGGAAGTCTCAGTTTTGCTGGCGATTGCGAGCAGCGCATTAACTTGTCAAGCCGCGGAATGCAAACATATTTTGGGCATTTGCTGCACACACACACACACTCACACACACACACACACATAGAGAGGAGGGAAGGGGGGCACATAGCATGTACATAATTTTTGTAATACTTTGCGCGATTTGCGCGCGATTATAAAAGCTTTTCGCGGTACGACCCCCATAATTCATATGATGTCGACTGGAAAATGTTTACAACACCAGGAGAAGATTGCAGGCAGACGCACCCAAAAGACACAGACATGCACAGTGACTGCGCGGGGGAGAGGGGGAAGGGGGAATGGGGCTGGGGTAACGGGGTGGCAAGGCATCAACACAACTCAGAGCTAGCGCCATTATCGTTTTGGCGTCCTTGCCGCCTCCTAATGCAGCCAAGCCATTTATACGTCTATCGGCAAGGAGTAAAACATTCAGGAGAAGTGCAAAAGGAGCGACAGGAGCAGGCAGTCACAGGCACAGGCAAAGGGACAGGGACAGTGGCGGAGGGAGGGACGTTCTCGTCGACGGCAGCGATTTTCGCAAGACAGCAAAATATTCAAATGAAAATTTATGTTTGCATTATGAATTTTTATATAGTGTTGCTTTTCGTAGGCATTTTTATGTGTCTGTGTGTAAGCGTATCTGCATTCAACCCCGTCACAACACACACACACACACACACACACACACACACATACAGAGGAGTCTTCGGCGTGTGGAAAATTATTAAAATGTCGTATATAATGGCGTTTGCGTTTTGGCTGCCTCGAAGTGAACAAAATTTATGCGTTTATAGCTTTCATA
This sequence comes from Hirtodrosophila confusa, assembly GCA_035043065.1. Taxonomy (NCBI): domain Eukaryota; kingdom Metazoa; phylum Arthropoda; class Insecta; order Diptera; family Drosophilidae; genus Hirtodrosophila; species Hirtodrosophila confusa. The sequence continues at coordinate 2,993,715 of JAWNNI010000085.1, forward strand.
ATTTTGAAATTATTATTGTTATTCCTTCCGCTGGCATCATCAGGCCTAAGTGCGTGCCTTTGATGGGTTCGCAGAGCCCCAAACCCAGCCCCAGCCCCAGCCCGCCCCCTTTCAGCTGCGGTCGCATAAACTGCGCACAAAGTAGGCAACGCCAGTGACCAATTTCCAAACTTCCCCCCGTCGCAGTAGACGTCCCAAGATGTGGTCGTAAAACAGCCGCCAACTTTAATGTGCACTCTCTGTTGAAGCTAGTTGAAGGACCGCGAAACTTCATTAAGAGCCAGAGTCGCAGCCGCAGTGTCCTTACTGCATTCTCAAGGACTTGATGTGGGCCCAGCGCCATAAAGCGGCCGGTGGGGGCTCAGGTGGGGCTCATTAGCGTGAAAGGCGTCATCAATGGAGGCATCCATCACAGCTCCCAGCACTTAGCCCAAAACTCTGGCCGTAATGAAGATACAATGTTGTTAACTTGGCTCTGACTGTGGCCTGTAACTGGCATTGATTTGTTTTGGTTTTTTTCGTCGATTCGTTGGCATTCGATAGATAAATCTCTTAGCAAACGGCCCAAGCAATTTATTTGTAAATGGAATCGATTAAAAAGCAATCGCTGCAACTTCCAGCTGCCTCTCCCCCCTTCGAGGCGAGGCGAGGCGAGACGACACCTTTGTGGCGCCGTTAGTCACGTTAGAACTCTCCAAGCAATTCGGCGGAGTGACAACAGCCAGCTCTTTGGGCCAGAACAGCAGGTGGCCCCCAGGCAACCAACTGGCTAGAAACCAGAGCCCAAAGACACTGCCAACAAAACCCAGCCAGTCTCCGCCTCATCCTCCCCTCCAGCTCAGCAATCAGTGCCGAGGCCCTTTTCCACAACCCCCGAATCGATGATTACATCATCTTGTATTACAAATTTCTTATCGAATATATTTCGTCGATTACCCCCTTGGGTAAAATTTATTTGCTGTCATTGCAGCGCGCGACAGTTAAAGGATTTATACACAGCTCACAAAACAACACACACAAAGTCACACTCGCTGCCAGAGTTGCCATACCCCCTAAAAGCTGCAGTCACCAGCTGCTTGCTGGTGGGGCAACCCTATGCCATACTAGGCTGCCCTCTGCTAGCTCCAAATCAAAGGAAACCTATCAAGCTGCGCTGCTTTGCCAGATAAGTCGAACTCCAAGGATAGTCTCAAGGCTCTATAGATGGGCAGGCAAAAGATAATACGTTTTGTGAAATTTAGACATAAATAATATATATTGGAATAAAAGGTAATGAAATATATCCCACAAATTAGGAAATTGAAGACATTAAACATTAAAAATATTAATTAGTTTTCAATAAATTGATTAATTTCAGATTTCAGGTAATCAGATTCAAAGGCAATAAATAAAATAATATATAATTCAATAAAATGAAATTGAAAGGAAAGGAAAGGAAAGGAAAGGAAAGGAAAGGAAAGGAAAGGAAAGGAAAGGAAAGGAAAGGAAAGGAAAGGAAAGGAAAGGAAAGGAAAGGAAAGGAATAAAATGGAAAGGAAAGGAATAAAATGGAAAGGAAAGGAATATTTTTTTTTTTTTGATATGCATTTAATTTCTTGAAACATTGATCATTTAACCTAATAAATTTAAAATGTTCGTGTAAGGGTGTAAATTTGACTGGGGACGTGGGTGGGGGAAAACAATGTTGGTGTGTTTGTGTGTGAGTTTTGAATTATATATATATAATGAGTTTTATAAAAGTCGACCTTCAGGACACCGGCCATGAGACCATAGGTCATTCGGGTGGCGCCGTTTTAGCCGTCTTGTGCAATTGCTTGCTGTTAGCCCTCTGTCTAGAGAGTTGGCGTGCTGTTGTAGCCTGTGTCTGTATCGACTGGTGTGCAGGTTTATTTGTGAGCATATTGGGTTTATTCGCAAATCATTGTATATGTCTGCGTTTCTCATAAATCTTGAGGCTCCAGCTATCCTACGAACTATCTTGCTCTGGGTGGATTCAATGGCCTGAATAGAATAGTTGGCTGCGCACCCCCACAGTGCTATGGCATACGCCATGGCAGGCCATATGATCATATTGTATATCGGAAAGGAATAAAATGAAAAGGAAAGTAGAGGAAAGGAGTTAAATGAATTAGAATATTATAAGATTGAATTAAACAGTATATTATTGTAATATTATGAAAGAAGTGAACACGTTGTATACTCTGTTTTCAGCGCATATTCTTGACCGAATCATCAGCATTACTCATATGCAATTTGGTCACTCCAGCTATAAAGGTGTGGGAGATACAGAATTTCCTCAATTACGGAGGAGTGGATGGTGATGGGGGGAAGATCTTAGCACTCTATCAAACGAAGGTGTAAATCTATGAACATGTGTTTAGTTTTCTATTCACACAAAACCAATATACTCCTTTCCCACACACACGTTTCGAAAAGAGTATACAAATTTTGGATAAAAAAGTACTCCAATCAAGTTATGTTTTTCAATATTTCCAAAGAAATTACTATTTCTATTGGAAACAGGCCTGATTAGAATGGGAAATAGGAAAATCAAATGCAAATCAACAAGAAAAGTCATTGACAAAGTCAAGTATCGATATTAAGGATAGTTTTAACCACTTCAACTCTATCATGGGCCGACTTTTGATAAAGCACTCAACATATTTGCTCAGGGTCTGCCATAGAATACCATTTTGAGCAGCCTTTATCCAGCGAAAAGCAAATCCCTTGCCAAAGTTCTGGCTGTGTAAATTTATTAAAAAATAAACGCCTTGGCAATGCCGTAGCCGTAGCCGTAGCCATAGCCGGAGCCGGAGACGGAGCCGGAAACTTGCGGCTGGTCCTCCGCTCAGCCGGAACATCTTGTAAACATACTTAGCTGCAGCTCAGGTGTAATAAGTACGCCGTGAAGTGTGCCCCGTGCTGTGGCAGGCGGGGCAGGACGAGTGGAAGGTCACGTTGCTGCCGCTGCTGCTGGTTATAGCCGAGAGTTTTCGGCCACGCTGCTAATTTCTTTCATGTTGCCGTAGCTGAGGCTGGAGCTGAGGCTGGAGCTGAGGCTGGAGCTGAGGCTGAGGCTGCCCTTTTTGCGTCTTCATTGCCAGGCTCCACTTTTGACGTCATCGTTTTTGTCGTGTATCTCTCACGTTAATTGTAAAGTGCGCGGCCAGCAGCAGGGGGCAGGAGGCAGCGGGCAGGGAGCGCCGGAAATGGGCGCAGGACTCTCAAGCAGGCACTCCAGCTGAGCCGCGTGTGGGGCTGGCCGGGGCAGGGGCAGCGCCTTTTTTGCGTCAATTTGGCCCAAGCGCACTTGGCTTCTATTTCCTTTTTCTTTTTTTTTTTAACGATTTTCACGAGTTTTTTTTTTTAATTAACTGTGTACATGGGAAAGTTGTGTTTGCCAGCCAAATGGGCTGCGTCTTTGACTGAACGACTCCCCGACTGGCAGCCTGAGTGGCCGCAGCAGGAGCGGGAGCGGGAGCCGGAGCAGTCATGGTGCAGCTCAGGTGGCTCTGCTGGCTCAGGTGGGCAGCCAGAGCTGATTTTTAACCGCCGTTGCCTCTGCTGCTGCCGCTGCCTCTGTCTCTGCCGTGTCCTTCTGCTTGTTTGACTCGGCTTTTGGTTTGCATTGCTCAACAGCGCGTGAGCGCAAGTGGCGCTAAATGAACAGAGTAGGTAATTAAACCCTTTGCCAGCTAATGAACTCCTTGCCACAGCATCATGCTGCCCGTGTGTGTGTGTGTGTGTATGGGTGTGTGTGTGTATGGGTGTGTATTGGTGTGGCAGCGTAGTTACAGCTTGCACGCGCACTTTTATCTCTTAACTGCAGCTACAAGCTGAACTGTAAATATTTAAGTGTTGTCTATGCGCAAATTGTGTTGCCTACTTTTTGGGGCAGAGCGCGCTTTAAGTGCGTTAAGGACGCGCTGCTTAAAGGGCAGCTGCAAGCAACAAAAGCAAAGAGAGAGGGCAAGAAAGAGAGAGAGAGTGAGAGGGAGATAGGTACAGATAGGTCACAGCATGCGTTAGAGCGGGCTGCACAGAGTGAGAGAAAGTCATTTGTTGCCCAAAAATTAGTTGTGAGCCCGTTTCATATCGGGCAATTGTTGCTGTTGTTGTTGTTGTTGCCTGCCATGCAAAACGTGTCTGGCTCTGCTGCGCCGCTGTCTCTGTCCCCTGCCCCCATCCCTCCCGCTCTGCCGCACTCTTTGCCTGTCTTTTGGCGCTTCCTGTGACCCAACGGCCACTTGCCGTATTCCATTTTGGGACGCCAGGCAACGTAATGAATGTGTGCAAGTGTGTGTGTGCACATGCGTGTGTGTCCATGTGTGTGTGTGTGTGTGTATGTGTGCGGTTAGCTACCAGCTAGATACAATGCGGGGCAGCAGCAGCAACCGCGCCCCGCCCCGCCCCGCCCTGGCCGCAGCTCGCATATGAATATGAATTTTATCGAGATTCATGGCAGATGATAATTTTCCCTTGATAACTGTAAACTCGTCTATAGCTCGAAGCGAGGTTGTTGGCAGAGAACTTGCCATGTCTGCGTTTGGGCCACACACACACACACACACACAGTGATAGAAAGAAAGAGAGAGATAGAGAGAGAAACTACACTGAGTTAGCTGGTTACATGGTGTTGAGTTTTTTTTGGTCGGGTGCGGGTTCGGGCAGATCCTTCCACATAGCCGGGCTGTGCTCATTTCATTCATTTGGCCCCGTTCATTTCCTTGTGCATTCATTTGCCTTCATAAAATATAAACAGCGTATTAAAATGTATGAATATCCCAGGCAGAACCCATGCAACAGCTAATGTTGATAAGTGAAGTTATGACTTTCCCTTTGGCCCCCTGCCAGACGACAGACAAACGGAACGACCGGCTGGGGGTTCGGGGTTGGGGTATTGGTTGTTGCGGGTGTGGGTGTGGTTGTGGGTGTGGGTGTGGGTGTGGGGGGACATGGGGTTGCTTGGCAGTGGAGATTCTGTCGAATCCTTGCAGCTCGCACTCATACGTCGCCTGTCTATTGCCATTTTTGGTTATTTTTCGACATCAGCCAATCTGTGGGCATTTCATTAAAATTATGCATCCTGGCGCAGCTCCTTATGCCCGTCTCGCATCCTTTGGCTGCCCTCCTGCCGCTGTCTGCCTTTCTATTAGCATAACAAGCTCAATTTTGATAAATTAAGTGTTTATCCATTCTCGTCAGGGCGAAATTTCAAGTGTTCTGCACTAATTTGAATCACTTGGCGCTGCGTCCATTTTCCCAACTCACATTTCACATTTCCCATTTCCCATTTTCCGCTTTCCCATTTTCCCCATGCCCAGCACACATTTGGTTTTTTCGCTTCACCTGCCCCACAATACCCCTGCCGCTCAACGGATTCGTGGCTGGAGGTGTTGACAGCTCAAATATGCCCATACACTGCCTGCCCCCTGCCTTCTGCCCCTGGCCCCCTGCCCCTGGCCAACCCTGGCCGGTGCCTGTGCCCCGTCCGTGCCCAGGGCAGCGTTGACCTTTCGCCTGGCCGACGCCCCACAAAAAAGGCAGTGGGTAGGGTGGGGTGGGGGCCGCATATGCAAATCAGCTCAACATTTTCCTAACTCGACTGCGGACCTCGTTCCTTGTTCAAGTGCATGCGGTTTGCGTGCTTTGAAGTTAAAACTCAATTACGCAAAATTCTCACACGTTGGCGCCCGAGCAGGGACCGACAGATGGCGTGCGGGGGGAACGGGCGGAACGGGCGGAACGGGCGGAACGAGCGGAACTGATCCGCGACCGCAGTTGAGCTGTTGATGTGGGTGCAGTTGGTTCTGGCTGAGCTGTAGCATCAAATTGCAGCCGTTTAGCTATCAAGAATCATCCGAGCAGCTGCTCAACCGCCATAAAAAACCATTTAGCTAATTGCCTGGGCGCTTGGTCAGCTAACGGTAAACGTGCGCGAGCTGGCAACACCTGGCGTTGCCCTTCCCCCACCTCCCAGCCCCCACTACGGCCCCCACTCCGAGCAAAAATCCAACAGCCCAATCGCATTCCATTTCACGCCTCTGAGCAGCAAATGTTGGATTTATTTCTACTTTTTTTTTCCCAGATTGAGCATATTTGCGGATGGGGGGGGAATACCGCGTGGCTTTTGTGCTCATCTGTCAAACAAGCTAATGAAATTGGAGCAGCTTAATCTAAATATTATGTTTAATAAACTATAGATTAAGCTATGCTAATCAAGCAAGGCATAGAGTTCTCTCTTTTCTTTAATTTCCTCCTCAGTTTGGGAGAAATATTGAAGCTCAGCGGATGAAAAGACAGCACTCTGTAAAAATTATTGTTTATCAAACTTAGCTTGAATGAATGTTGGCTGTGAAACTCGAACTTACGACCTTTCAAGCAGAATCTATCCGAAACTCATGTTAGGGATGCAAGTTTTTGATAGATCTTCCATACACTCGGAAAAATAATGATCCAAAATGCAGAAATTGGTCATACTTGTGTAGCCAAAGGCAGCTAGCCAACAAGGATGTTCTGGGTGTAGTCCATTTTCATGTATGAATAGTCGTTTATTATAGTTTTTCCCTCTTAAAAATTAATTTTATTTATTTATTTCCCCTTTTAGAAATTAATTATTTATTTATACATTTAATTATTTACGGTCCATTTAAGAAACACAATATATTTCATAGATTTCAAATTTTTCTACTGTATAGAAATCATTTCTTGCTTTTAGGGTGACCTTGATTGTAGGGAGATTTTCTGAATTCGATGGCATTTATTTCTGTGAGTGTATGAGCAATGGAAAAGCAGTGTATATATGAATATAAGAATATATTGCTTAAGCGGCAACAATCTTAATACAAACAAATTCGAGTTTCGAGTGATATTCAGTATTCAAATATCGTTATATATAGTATATATATAGGTATGTAGATAGCTGCGATTCCCATTCTATATTGAACTAAAAATTGGCTGCAAGAATGGTAGAAGGCTGAGGATTTTGTATACCATTCTCATAGCTGGAGTTAAGCCAGCAGGATTAGCTGTCCTACTGCTGATGCTGCATAAGAATGAAAGAAATCGCATATCTAAAAAGGCGTGAAAATAATTTGCATAAATTTATGCCCTTTGATCGCTTCAATTGCTGCTGAGTCCTTGGAGCAGGAGTTGCCGTTTGGCTGCTTGCTGGAGTGATGGAGCCAGGCGCAGGATCTAATCGACGGCCGCCATGGGAACGATGAGCCAGGACTGTGGCAGAAGGAGTGGCAGTGGCAGTGGCGTTGGCAACGTTTTGGGGATGCGCTGCGTGTGAAGTGTTTACGGTGCGGCTGCCACGCCCACAAGCACGCCCACAGCAGCATAAGGCCTGCAGTCAATGCCAAGGCGCAGCAGCAGGAGCAGGGGCAGGAACAGGAGCAGGCCGAGTCAGAGGCGTTCTAATTTGTCGCCATCGTCGATGCTGTTGGCTGCTTTGTTTGCTCAAACGGGGGCAAGCGGGGAAGAGGGAACGGGAAGAGGAGAAGGGCTGCTGCCCGAGTGCAACTTTTGAAGTGCTCTGTTGGGCTATGCCAGGACTGTGGCAGGACTCTGCTTGCGTTGTGTACTGGCTGTTGGGGCTCCACTTGAGCCGCCTAAAATGGCACTTTAGTGCCTTTTGGGGCGTGTGAAAACAAAGGCGCCAAGTGTCGTGTAGCGCATTGAGTGGCGACACTTTGCCAGCCACCCGATGCCCCAGCCCCAGCCCCAGCCCCAAGCCAACCTTATCCCCCATCCTGCTGCCTTACATGTCCTCTGTGGGCTGTCCAGCCTGACTTCAAGGCTGTGGGGCTGGCAATTTTCAACGTTAAGCATCTTGAAAATTGTGTCAATTTGTTGAAAATGTCGCTTGAGAATTTTGTGGTATGATTTTCGTTTATATTTGACATTTTTGTTGTTGCTTTTTTTTCTCCTGCCTTGGCTTTGCTTTTGTTATTACCAACAAGTGGCAAACTTTGTCTCGGGTAGGGGGGAGGGCGACCGGGTGAGCGGGGGTTGTGTCTAATACACACACACTGAGCCTCAATTGCGTTGCATTGACTATTCGCTGGATGTGCCCCACAAAGTATGCTACAAAAAACTAAATATCAATCTAGCCAGAGCTTGTTGGTGCAGCGGTCAGTGCGGGGAAGGGCGAGTGCTTACTACTAGGGATGGCACATGAAAATGAGTTTTTCGTAATGCTGGAACCGCAACTTATGCTTTAAAGTGGATGTTACGGGACATGTTGAGAGCCAGCGCCCGGGGGGCGTTTTTCAGAGTCCTGGACCCGCAGACCCGGCCCGAACCGGAAGCCCCCGCACACACACACACACACACACGCATACAGTAGTGGTGAAAGGGGTAATTGAGACAACGAGCGAATGAATGAAACAGCTGTGGCCATTTCCTTTCGACGGCTTTCGACCGCCCGCACTCTCCCACTCCCACTCCCGGTGGCAGCCCCGCCTGCCCCTTGCTGGCTAGGTAAGCCTGGTCGGCCGCCAATGGCAGATGGATTGAGCCGTAGCCGGACCTTGCCATGGACGCACATTAACACACATTGTGTGTCCTTGTTGTCCTTGTGGCAGTCCGGAAAAAATTAAAACATGCTTTGAAAAAAATGTGAAAAAGGAAGCTGCTGCACAAATTCTTATTTCCAAATGCATGTGCGTGTGTGTGTGTGTGTGTATGTGTGTATGTGTGTGTAAGGGTCCTGCGTGTGTGGCAGAGCGGGTGTGTTTGTCCTTTTTACGAAAATCTGATTAAAATATTTGAGTTTGCCTTTTAATGTGATTTTTGAGCATAATAAAAAGCCAAGTTTGAAGCCAAGCCAACAGCAAAAAGTTCACAAACCCCCCCTACCCGACCACCCCCACACCCCAGCTACCTAGCCCATCCCCTCCTCCTATAGCTGCCGCTGAAAACCCGTGTCCGTTGGTCAGCGGCCGCACAGAAGGATACACGAGTCCGATTCCTGTCAAGGGGTTGCTAAATGTAACTGCCGCCTGTTTAGTTTGCCATTCGTTGTCCTTTTGCTCCTTGCGCGGCGGTGTATCTCTTTTGATATCCTGTGCCCCAATTGCACTGGGCATATCCACGGCGCTTTACTGTTGGGATAATAGTGCGGGCTAAGCTCAAACGTCGCAGGACACTCGCAGGACAAGGCGTATCTATTAGTCAGCACTTTTCGCTGTCTTTCAACATTGTTGCCATTTGTTGCTTGACATTTGGTGCTGGACCAGGACTATAAGGAGTGGGGTTGGGGCAAAGGGGTTGCCTTTAGCAATTGAAAGTAAAATAAAAGGAGAATAATTTTGATGTAATGAGCAGAGAAATCGCCGGACAAAGGCTGAATTAATCGATAGATCGCAGGCTGCTTTTGCGGGCTGATCGGGCGCCGCTGAGCCACCCACTGAACCACCCACTGAACCACCCAACCACCAGCACGCCTCTCTGCTCATGTGAACTTAATTAATTAAGGCCCACGGCCGACAGCTGCTGGACCCAAAAACCGAATCCAAAAAACGAGAAATCACTCAAGTGTTCATTAATGCAAATCAGTGCCCATGTCTCTAGTGGGCTGTGTGTGTGTGTGTGTGTGTGTGTGTGTGTGAGGGGTGTGTGTGTGGCCGGGGCGGGGTATAACGCTGTTTACCACTCTCTATCTGTCGCTGGCCTCACATTTTCATTTTCATTTTCATTTAATACTCTGTTTCCAAAGCAAAAACGAGTATTTGGGTTTGTTTTCTTGGTTCCTTGGCCTTCCTCATGCATATATAGTTAGATATGCAGTGATGGCAAACAAATTTCATTAATCGATTATTGAATCATATGATTCATTTAAGCCTATCAATTATGAATCACAATTAATCGAAGAAAAATATAAGTAATCGATAAATGAAATGATTTTATTTAATTTGCAGCAAAGACTAATTGAAGCCTATCAATTATTAATCGCAATTAATCGGAGAAAAATGAAATTAATCGATAAATCAAATAATTTTTAAAATTTTCAGTAATGATTCATTTAAGCCTATCAATTATGAATCACAATTAATCGAAGAAAAATAAAATTAATCGATAAATGAAATGATTTTTGCAATTTTTGATATTTTACATGTTATTGCTGATGCATGTTTGTTGTGTTTCTGCAATGTTTTAGTTGCCTTTCACACAAATTGCTCTGTCATCTTTAATTTTGCATTTAAGTGCAAATATTGATGTGATTATTTAAACAAATAATCGATTAAAGATTCAATTAATCGAGGCCCAAAATAATCGATTAATGTGTATCATATGGTTAATCGTGCCATCACTATATACATATATGTTTTTAAATTTGAACAATCATTCACAATAGTTTCTCGTGTTCACCGTAGAAGCTACGGCAACTAGATGGGGTATGCCCGTTCGCATATACCCTAGTCAGTATACATAATGAAAGGACTTTCTTTTAGAGATGCAACCACAACATTGTTTTCTTCCGCAACCACAAATCATCTACTGCGAACAGAGTATTGAACAGTCGGGGTGGCTGCAACTGTTCCTGCTTGTTTTCTCTCGCCTCTCTCTAATTTTCTTCAGCTCTGTCCATCATAATTTCTTGGGCTGCGTTTTCTTAGCTTCCTTTTTACTTGACGTTTGTTTGTTAATTTGTGAAAAACCTCCGCACAGTTGTAGGGGTGAGAAAGAGAGGGGGACGGTGTGTGTGTAGGGGTGTGTGTGTGTGTGTGTGGAGGGGGGGCTTGGTTACTTATAGATTGAGGCTGCAGCTGTGTGCCCATGTGGCTATAATTTGTTGACGTTTGACTTTGCGCGTCTAATTGTGCCCGCCCCCCGCTCCCGCTGCCCGGAGTGTCCAACTGAGAGGAATGCACTGCGGCTAAGAAGTTTGGCATGATGTGGGGGAGGGCGGTGCGGTGGGGGGTCTTGACAGACCGCTGGTCACTTTGATGTGGCGCCGCTGTGGGAAACGCGTAATTTACTTGCTATAAACATATTTATTTTTTTATTTTATTTATTTATTTTTATATTTATTTCAAGTTTATGTTTGCGTTTTTCTTGTTTTCCTTGTTGTTGTTGTTGTGTGCGACTCGCTAATGAACTGATTATGCATTTGGGACAGAGGAGGGGCCAGCAGCAGGGGATTGGGAAATGGAAATGGGAAATGGCAAATGAATGTGGAAATGGGAAAACAACTTGGGTGGCTTTCAAATGCAAATCTGTTGTAAACACACGGAGAGACAAGCGCACACCCGCATACACACACACACACCCACACACAGGGACACACAGATACACACTTAAGCTAGAGATAGAGATTACACTTGCCCTTAGGCATTTACGGAGCGTAAGTAAGTGCCAGAAGTGGAATATTAATTTCCTTGGCCGCATCTTGGACGCATCTTGGAGCGCAGTCATGCGTGCCACAGCCGTGTGTCCAGGACAGGATGTTGTTGCTGCTGCCACAAGAGTCCTGGGAATGTTGATAGTTGAAAATTCGTTAATGGTCACTGCGCACTGCGCTGGCAACAACAACAACAACAACAGCAACGACAACAAACTACAAATTCAAAATGCCAGCCAGAAACAGTTGCCCAGTTCCAGTGCAAATGACTCTCTCTGTGTTTGTGTGTGTGTGTGTGTGTGTGTGTGTGTGTGTGTGTGTGGGGAGGGGGCACACATATGTGCACATATTTTGGGCAAGTTAAAGTTCTTAGAAATCCTTGAGTGCACACAAAAACAAATAAACAACGAAATAGACAAACAAAATGCTCACCCCCGGGGTCTCAGCACAAAGGTTGGCTGCCCTGCGAACGGAGGGGGGTATTTGGGGGGTGGGGAAGGGGGGGGGGGATGATGCGGGTGGAGCGTTGCATGGTGGGGCTATGACCGCTTGGGCGCTCGGCCATGTACTGTGGTTAATTTGTGTGCTTAAAAGCGCTTTACGACTTTGTTGTTGCCGCTGCACTGGAAGTCAAAGTTGGTGGCGAAGAGGGAGAGGGAGTGGGAGTGGGAGAGGTTGTGGAGAAGGGAGCTGGCAGCGGAGCTGGAGCCGGAGTCGGTCAGCAGCAGCGTCCAAAATTTATGTGCATTGCAAGTGTCAAACTAATGCTACACACACACACACGCACACACACAAGCATGCATAGCAACTATGCTATGCCAAGGAATTTTCAATTTTCTTAGCCAACTCACAGTGCACAGTGGTGCAGCAACACGCGCAATGTGCTTGAAAATCAATTAGAAACCTAAGAATGCTCTCAGGAGAAATAAGGGGAAATTAGGAGAAATATTATGGATTTTTTCTAAATGTAGCAATTTTTAGCATACTATGCAAGCAATTTCTTTCCTGTATACTCTCCCTCTCCCCATCTATAATTCTCACTTCCTTTTTACATCCTACAATCAGAAATAGGGTGCTAAGGTATGGAAAAGTGTGCAAAGGTATGGCAGAACTTAGGAAGAGGCTTCTTCGACCCATAAGCTATATATATTCTTGATCAGCAACGAAAACCGAGTAAAACTGTCCTTGTCCTGCTTCTGTCTGTTCCTCTGTATGATCGTAGTGATCTATATAAGGTCTATAAGAGCTAAAAATACCAAATTTGAAATGTAGGCTGCTATATTTCATAGCCAGATCAAGGTTGCTTCGAATTGCTGCGAACAAGAAACTACTTTCGTACTGGCAAACAAAGGAAGGCAACGCGGAAGCCGGTTACTGAAATCGTCCGCTTGCTTGCACTGCCGCTGAACTGCTTGTCATGCTTACGAGAGTGCGGAGAGATGAGATGTGTCAGATCTAAGCTCTGAATGAGTTCTACTGAACTTTGAAAGCCATAAATACTGGTTCCACACTTTATTTGAAAAGCAAGAACTATTTTGAACTATTAAACATCTGTTGTACCTTTAAAAACTGTGTGTTTTCAGATCTGGAAGGAGCTACATACAGTCACAATTGGAGAAGTCTCACACCTTAATCAGCCTTCCTTAAAAGCTAATGCCGTAATTGTAAACCCGTCTATTTGAACTCAGAAACTACAAGAGCTGGAGCTATCAAATTTGGTATGTAGGTTTTCATATATCATATCACAAGTTTTGTTTTAAAATTGATTGGTTGATGGATTGCCTACACGTGTAAGGCAAGATATCAATTTAGAAGTGAGCATAGCCAGGACACCAGTGTGGCAGGCGGGCTCGCATATGTGCGCCCTGGACAGGACACAGGGACCTGTATAAGGACAAAGATAAGAGCTAAAGTAGTAGTCGAAGACAAAGACAAAGACATAGACGGGGCAGGCGAGTGTCTCAGTCGCACTGAGCCTGAATGAATGACTTTAAATTGAAATGCGATTACATGACCAGGACACGCATTTAGAGGCGGCTTAGGCCACGACAAGTAAGCTGGCCAGGTCAAGCGCTGGCCAAGACATAGACCCAGACCCAGACTGAGACTGAGACTGAGACTCAGACATGGACTCAGTCTCAGTCTCAGTACCAGTTCAGAGACGGAGTCGATGTGCTTGTCGAAGGCGATTGTTTGACTTGGCCGGGTCCGGCTGGCTGCCTCGCTGCTATTTCCGCCTAAACTTGGCTCAAAGTTTTGGCCAGCTGCGTGTGTCTCGGGCTGGTTTTAAATTTCATTAGTTTAGTTTTATTGCACACAAGCCAAAAGCAAATTTGTCCCTTTTTGCATATGAGCAGCTCAACTGGACCGGACCCAGGACACTCTCTGCAGTTCAGCTTTAAGACCTGCCCGGCTTTAAGGCAATCAGCAAAATGAAGAAGCAGAAGAGGATTGGGAATGGCGGCTTGGGGCAGCAGAGGAAGGACGGAAAATGTCTTCACATAAATCGAGGGCGCTAGGGCGTCATGATTAAGGGGTTTGCTTCTTGTCGCTTCTAATTTTTATTTTTATTTTCGTTTTCATTTGCATTATTTTTTCTTATATACGAGCACTTTTTTATTCCGTGTTTTGGCTGGTATCCCGCGGATACTTCCGCTTAACGGTTACATTTATAATTACATTTTAATTAGATTCATTGGGCTGTAAAGTGTCCCTTTGTGTGATTTCGCCGCCTGGTCGCCTGGCTGCTTAATGAACGAATCCTTGAATCCTTGAATCCTGCTAGCGCCTCAGTTTCAGTCTCAATCTCAGACTCTAACCCCAGCACCCAACACCCAGCCCCGCCCGCCCAGTTTGGCCTGCGCTTGGCCGCAGCTTAGGCCAGCCCGCGCCTTTTCATTCGATTTCCAATTTGCTTTTTTTCCCCGCACTCTTCAGCGCGCAGGGTATGCAGTGTTGTTTATGAGGCTTGCCACGCCAGCAGAAAAATTCCAGAAAACGAATACAATATTCTTTTCATAACTGGATGCGGTTCAGGGATTGAACCATTGCCATACCTATAGGTTCGCTTTGTTAGCAGAGTTTTTGAGATCATTTAAACCATTTTTGCGTTCACCACGCTTGTTTTCCCATTAAAACGAATCTGTTTAAGTCTTCAAAGGTTTCTTTCAAGTGTTCTATGCTCATTAATTTAACTCGATAGCCCAAAAAAGTTAAAAACACCTCTAACTTTTCCTGAACCGTACACATTTTTATATAATAATGGTTTGATTCGAGCTTAGGTTTGTCTATTTTACGGAGAACTTTCCGTTTCAAGGTGCTGTCTATAGTAGAAGAGTAGTGGGTTCTCCAAATCGAACCGGTTCGCAAGCTTGGCGTGCTTAAACACTGCACTACCGTAGGGTGTTCCACAGCTTTAACAACTGTGGCATGTGGAAAGTTGATTTCTTAAATTAACTCGCTTTCTTTCCTTAATTTTTGAAAACCAAACGATGTTTGAACTCTGCAGATAACCTTAAAGTTAGTGAAAACTGGTTCAGCATTATATATCGATAAGTATTGATGTTATTATGCTGAAATTTGGTATGTGGACTGGTGATATAAAAATAAAGAAAAACTGTTTTCAATTTTGCATCAAAATGTAATCTTTGAATAGTTTTCTTGACTGTTTGATATTATTTCCTAGGGAAAGTGTATTTAAATGTCGTCTATGACTTTTTGTTTACTTGGTTGTATTTCTCATTTCGCTGGTTGCCGTTTTTTTCCTTCGTTGGCAGCTGCATTTTTAATGACTCTGATTTATTAATGGCGGCCGGCTGATTAAAGCCTATCCGCTGAGCAATCCCCTTGCCCAAAATGCCGCTACCCCCGCTGCTGGTGTAGGTTTATATGAAAGCATCTCCAAATATAAATTGGACAATGTTGGCTGCGTCTTCGACCTGGCAACAAAACAAAGCGAGAGCCAACTCTTTAGCCCAGTCAGAGGATGCGTCGTGGGGCGATCTAAATACGGTTTATAGCCCCAAGTAAGTATGTGGGTAGCCGGGCAGCGGGGCAGGGGCGGGGCGAATCTCAGCCATGTCCTGCTGCGGATGCTGCTGCTGGGCGGCCAAACGCGACGACGTGAGACGCCGCTTAACTGTTTAATAACTTTGGCTGGTTGTCTGACAGCCTTTGGCTTTAGCACTGACTCCAGCTCCATCTCCGGTTCCAACTCTAACTCCAACTCCAACCCCAACTTCGATTCCAGCTGCATGTGAGAGACGCCAACAAGGACGACGACTCATTGTCTCTGGTGCGCCTGATTTTGGTCTATGGGAACGGCTTGAAGTTCCACGTCGTTGATTTTATTAGTCTCCAGCGAACAATTCGAAAAATTTGTACGCTTTGCCGAGAAAAATGTTGGCCGTTTTTCGTTTTTTCGCTGGCGTCTCCTTACCATTGTTGTACCCTGGCATAGAGTATTATGATTTTGTCACCAAACAAGTAACGAACCCACAAAGTATAAACATATATGCTTGATCAGGACTAAGCTAACCCTTTTGAAGCTATTGACCCTTGAACTTAATAGAAAGACGTCTTTTACTGTGCCACAAATATATAGCATGTATATGTCGGAACCAGCCACATCGGCTATAACTCACTATATATTCTAGCTTCAATGGGAATGATTATTGGTATATAAAGTTTATTGTATGATAAACTTTGCTATTTTTCAAGATATCTCAACCATACTTTCAATATATACTCATCAGGTTAACCACATTTGATCAAGATCAAATCATACTATCCTATAATTAGATGATATAACACCAAACGTTTAAGAAATTAATTGTTTTTTAAAATATCCCAAACAAGTTCACCAAATCATTATGTTTCCATGCAAGTAGACTGAGTTTTGCTGAGACTTTCATCAAGTTGACTGAGTTTGGTTGGGAATTCCATCAAACTCAGTCCACTTGCATGGAAACATAATGATTTGGTGAGCTTGGTTGGGATATCTTAAAAAACAATTCATTTCATCTTAACCAAAATCACCAAATCCAAGTTCTAGTCGTCAAATGTTGATCAAAATTTAGTCAAAGTCGAATTTTACTAGATTTTAAGGCTGACAGTGGTGACAAACTAGTTGTCGTATGAAAAATCTGAAAAAGATTGTATTATATCATATATCAGCCCTGGGAAGTTTAGTTTAAGAACTGAGTATTTGTCTGATTACTTTTATTTGTAGTCAGCAAGGATATTAAATCTTCGGCAACACAAGGACGACTTTTCTTGGTTGTTATTGTTGTTATTAGTGTGCTGCCTTTGAGCTTTTGGGGCCAAAAGCAGCGAAAAACAGGAACTGGAGACACTAACGGGCTGCAGCTTTAGCAACAGGAATCCAATAGCAGTCGATTTTCTTTGGAATTCCTTGCCGAGTTGTTGTTGTTGCTGTTGCTGTTGCTGTTGTTGTTGGTCTGGTTTGGTTTGAAGCGTCCCCGGCAAAAGGATTGCGAATTACGTATCGCAAACATTGGGGGAGCCACTATTCAGGCTTGAGGTCTGGGGATTGAGAACTAACGACTGTGCCATGTCAGCACGGGCTGGGTACGCCCTTCCAGGGAGGCATAGGCGCTGCTTCGTCCTCGTCTAATGGCAACTTGTTAAATTGTAAAATTGGAAAACAAGTTGTTTTCGTTCCTTTTATTAGGTTGCCGCCTCAATGCGCGCGCCCCAAACATTGCCACGCCTCTCCATCCGATATCCAGCAGACATCAATTGCATTAGAGTATCCCAATCCCAATCCACATCCACATCCACATCCTTATCCACATCCACATCCGCATCCTGCGTCTTCATCTTCTGCTTCGTCTATTCTGGGGCGTCTGTCGTGTGCCATGGGCCATTTAGCTTTAAATTTAACCCGTGCACACGCACTCGCCGCTGCGGGGGAGGGGGCGAGGGCGGGGATTGGGCGTGTAGTGACTGGGCGTGGCATGGCCTGTCGCCCAGGAAGACGGGCGGGCGGCGCCCCCTTTTATTGTGGCCACTTCCGGCACTGACAATGCAGCTGCGCCCGCTGCAACTGCGCCAAGCGACCTCAAACTTGAGTCAAAATCCGATTTCATTTCATAATCCCACATATTTCAAATTTATTTGAATTATTCATATATTTATTCACGGATATATAAAATTGTATAGCTTTGCGAAGACCAAATAGAATGGTTCTCTTTCTTTTAGATATTGTTACCCATAAAATGATAAATCGTTAATAGACAAAAGGAGGTTTCTACAACCCTATAAGGTATATATACAATTCTAATCAGCATCAACAGCCGAATCAATCTAGGAATGTTCCTATATCTGACTGCCCGTCTCGCACAGATCTCAGGGACTAGATATATCAAATTTCTCCAGTGAGTTCCTATATATCATGCGCGGATCGAGATACCTCTCCCACTCCCACGAAATATTTCAATATTCTAAGTTATCTTGTAAGCAACTATACCAATTTGAATCAGCTCAACACCGAAGTTATTGAAATATAAGTTTCAAAATTTTACTTTTTTCAAAACTTTGTAAGACATGCAAAAATTTCGAAAAAAAAAATCAAATTTTTATTTCAATTTAAAGTTTTTCATAATGTGTAAAAATTTTCGAAAAAATTCCAATTTTATTTTTTGAATATTAATAATATTGAGATGGCATGTCAATTAAGAATACAAAAGATGATTAAAAAGACATTCCGTACGGAAATCGGTTAAGTTTTGACAAACTAATGGGAGTTGGTTTCTAGGAGGTACTAGGTCGAAATTTGGAATTTTTAGCAAGAATTTTGGCCAAGAATTGAACAAGTTTTAGAAAAGCTTTTTATACTCTGTTCCCGAAGGGAAAAGAGTATATTGGGTTTCCGAAATGTCCGTCAGTCCATCTGTCCGTATGAACGCAATTTTGTTCCACACCCTTGAAGCTACGCCAACCAAGCCTGGTACACATGTTGGTGTATACCCTCAGTTTATAAAGTGTCAAGGTCAAACACCCACCTCCACCACCTCCTCCATAATTTGGCGGAGACCTATGTGTTCTACATTTTTAAAGCAATAGTCACTAAATTTGGCATACAGACTAATGTTGAGCTCCTTGACAGATCTGCATCAACAAAATTCGGCCACCCTTACCTTCTCCCCCGAAAATGAGCAAAATCTATATCTTCCACACCTCTAAAGGTAGAGTCATCAAATTTGACACACAAACTACTGCTTTTTCATGTCTTAAGCAAATTATACCGGACTGGGAACAGAGTTTTCTGCTGTCCAATACGTCCGACTGCAATGTTCTTACTTGTTTATAATACCTTTGATGTCCGCTAGCGATTAAAAGTGCAATTTTATGATTAAAATGTTCTTAAAATTATAATTTAGATGGTAATTTTCCTCGAAAACAGCAACAGTTATATTATTAAAATGTTATTTAACCTTCCCGATACATTGAGCAGCCGAGGTGAGCAATTTGATTACTTGGCGATTTCTCTGAGTGTGTTGGATAAGTTATAATATGAATACTGAAATACGTTGGCATACTTTGAAGAGAAGTAACTTGGCCTTAATTTAGATTATCGTTGGGTGTCTTAAAGTTGCCGGTCGAATTCGCCGCCAACTTCATCTGGGTTGCTGTGGAAACTGCAACTGCGAGGAACTTCAAAAGGTGGCGAGTTGCTTTTTAATTTCAACAGCAAGCAGACAAGACAACGCTCCAAGGAGTCCAGGACGATGATAATGTTGATGACGAGGATGAGGATGAGGATGAGAATGCTGCCGTATGTCAAATAGGTCGCAGGCGCTGCTCATTTACGCGCCGGAGTCCTTGACGTCCTTAACGCCGTGTTTGATTTCAAAGTATCATTGGAGCCCCTTTCAAGTGCACGGGCCAGCGGCTACACCGAGCAGCTCACCTTCCCCCACCGCCCCCGCTCATTCAACCCGTTTCGCTGACTTGTCTGCGATTTTGTCCTTAACTGAATCTGAATCTGAAGCTGAAGCTGCAGCTGCAGCTGGAGTTCTGGCTGGTAACATAAAATGTCAACTGTCTTGGCTGGTTCAGCGCTTGACGTTTTGTAGCTGGAATGCAGCTGCTGATGGACAGCTTTGTGGCTGTGGCGCCCCGCGCGGTGGCACGTAATTAGCTGCCACTTGGAGGCAGCACAAGCAAATAAACAAATAAAATGTGATAAGTGCAAGACAATTGGGAATGGGCCAACATTGTGAATTTTGTGGCATTTTGGAGGTTTGTTTAGTGTCCGGCAATTACTGGGGTAGAGGGTAGAAAGGAGGGGGTTGGAGGGTGACGGGTGGCGGGTAGCGGGAAGCGGGTGGAGGAAATCGCGTTGTACACTGTGCGTGCAACAAACTTTTTGGCTTCGTTTTCATTTATTTGGGATAAATGAAAACCACAGCCAGATGCGTGTCTGCCTCCGTCTTCGCCTCCAGCTCCGCCGCCCCCTTGACCCAATCTCTCAGTGTGCATGTGTGTGGATGCCCCACCCCAGCCCCTGCCTTTCCCCCCACTCACTGCATTGATTAAGTCTCAATAATAAAACAAACGAAACGAAATAAAATGAAATGAAATGAAATAAAGGCCCCAGGCAAAGAGAAGAACCAGAAAAATTCCAATTTGGCGCACTTTAAGCAAACTTTGAGTATCTGTAATTGTGTGTGTGTGTGTGTGTGTGTAGCTGTGAGGTGTGTGTATGTGATGTGTGTGCCAGTGTGTTTGCTGGAGCTGGCAATCGATGGCACTATCGATAGTATCGATATTGGTATTGAGGTTCTGCCACTATCGATAGGGAAATTACTTGTCCTAATGTCTATTTATTTTTTTTAAGCTAGCATATTTATTTCACTTCGTACTACTACCTTTTTTATGCACCGATATAAAGACTTATACTAGCTTAGTTTAACCCTAGCAATTAATGAATAAGGTTAATTTTTTTTGTGGTTTTTTATCCTGAACTTCGTGGGTTCGGAAAGGGACGTAAAAAAAACAGTAGTCTGTCTGTCAAATTTGATCACTCTACCTGTACAGGTGTGGAGATACATATATAATTTGACCTTGACACTTTATAAACTTAGGGTATACACCAACATGTACCCCAAGTTTGATTGCTCTATCTTCAAGAGGGGCAGACTTACATTTCGCAAGCCCAATATACTCTTGTTCCCTTCGGGAACAGAGTATAATTAGTAAACCCAAATAGTTTTCTAAATTAATTCATGGCTGTGTATAAATTTCCATTTTGCTTTATTATTTTGCAAAATTTCTTATGGAATCCTAGTATTGTAATCTCGCCTGCAAATGTTATCGAAATTATCGATTGTTAAAGATTTCGCTATCGCTGGTTACCAGTTCTGAACTTCGCAATGCTAAGGGGGTGGGGGGGTATCAACCGTATGATTACGCTTGATTACTTGGTGCGGGGGGAGGGTCCTTAACATATGATTACGTAATCTATCTAATAGGCTTCTTTCCCCAATGTTTTCAAATTTCGGAAGAGATAAATGTTGGATGATTACGTAATCATAGGAGGGCAGGTCAGCCAAATGATTACGCTTGCTTACTTGGGGAGGGCGGAGGGAGGGAGGGTATCAAAAAAGGGCGAAAACGTGATTACGTAATATTTGCACGAGCCCTAAATAAAAGCTTATCAGCGTAGTAAAAACTACTACGTCCGAATAAATTTATAAATAAATGCATTAGTTAACTTATGACTTTTCATATTGGTTTATAATTTGCAAAACTTCTTAGATAGTCCCAATCTCGCTTACAAATGTCATCGATAGTATCGATTATTGGAGCTATCCTTATCGCTGGCTACCAGCTCTACAGTCTGTTTTAGGATACGATTATAAGGACTAACTATATTCTATATTATCAGTTGCTAATTAAGGCCAAGTTTTGGGCAATGTGGCTTAAGTTTGCCGATATTTTGGGCTAGTTGGGATCAATATAAGCTCAGGATAGACGTAATTGGTTGAACAAGGCAGGGCATGTGTTTCAAATGTAAGTTGTTATTAAATCTTATATTATTAGACACTGAAAGAGCTCAAATTTAAGTGTAACCCAAGTAAAGGAAAAACACTTTTGGTATTCGCTTGAAATGGATTTCTGGCACAGCTCTTAAATACATACAATTGGGCTGTGTGTGTAAGTGTGTGTAGCTTTAAGCTACAGTTTATGAGCTACTCGGGTTGACTTTACTTGGCTTAACTTTAGAACTTGATACTCATATGCTGAGAACATAGAATTCGCATTGTGTGTGCGCACATCACTTGAAAATTCGATTAAATGCTGCAATTTAATGCCTGTCCTGTATACCACACACACACACACACACATAGCAGACGCACAGCATTTGAGATAAGAACTCCTTTTTCGAAAGGGAACTGGTCGCAGAGGGGGCTGGGGAGCTGGGGGCGTGGCTGTGGGCTGGCAAAGTGAACGCATAATTAAATTACGCAGCGAGCAACGGCAACGAAAGAGTTAGACAAATAAGCTCAGGTATTAACCTCTGGCACGCTACACACACACACACACACACACACACACACACACAGAGCAGACAACGCAGGAGCTGTTAACCCAAGGAGCAGCATCCATTGGAGCCTCCATTGTGCGCCACAGCGTTCATTAATTCGATTTCCATAACAATTTATTCATAAGACAATGTCTGGCACCGTTATTTTATCTCTGGCGATGTGCGGTAACGGTAACGCCACTTAGCTGCACCCCAGCCCCCCAAAAATTCAACCCCACCCACCGCCAAGCCACCCACCAAGCAGCTTGTCTGCAATCCTTTCTCGCCGAGGGAAAGCGCCATAAAATATTTTTATGTGCGAACACTCTATAAATGCGTTGAAGGAGCAAATGCTGCTGCTGCTGGCTCTCTGCTCCTGGAACTGCTCCTGATGCTGCTCCTGATGCTGCTCCTGTTGCCTTATGCGGTTGCTGCTGCCGCTGTGGTGCAGTGGCTGTGGCAAGTGGTGCAAAAATTATCTTCAACACCTTCGAACTTTAAAATTAAATGAGGATTAGCGCCGACAACGCACAGTGCTAGAGCCCCAGAGTCACACACACACAGACACACACACACACTCCAGCTTCAGGTGTGTCTCTCTCTCTCTCTCTCTCTCTCTGTGTGTGTGTGTGTGTGTGTGTGTGCTGCTGCTTTTCATTAAGGCACTTGGGATCTTTGCTGTCTGCCTGTCGCCTGCGTTTTGCGTTTTTGGCCCTGCCTTTTAGTTTTATGCCGCTCATTTGCATTTTTGGCTGCAACGCCATCTGATGGCATGTCGGATTTATACACACACTCACACACACACACTGAGCACATTTGGTTGTGCATGCAGTTTCTTAAAGCATACTTTGCGGCGCAGCGTCACCTGGCAACCAATTTGGTAAAATGTCTAAAAAAAACACAACAAATATATATAAATCAAAAACAAAAAGGCGAAAGCAATTACGTGGCATATCAGTGCTGCCACGCCCACAACAAATTAAGGCTATGCAGCGCCTGGCACCGGCTGAGGCCCCAGCCAGGACTCAACTGGCCCCCGCTCTGCCCTGCGCTCTGCGCTCTGCGCTCACCTGGGCAGCCACTTTATTGCGCCTGTCGATTGCAAATTTTTGTGCATGTCAAGCTTGGGTTTTGAGCATGAGCATGGGGCGAAACACTTTGCCAAATTGGCCAAGAAATGCCGGCAAGTCAATAATAACGGCAACAACAACAACAACAACAACAACAGCAGCAACAACAACTCAAGCAACCCAGACGACCGTCGTCGCCGTTTGCCGTTTGCCCTTTGCCACATTTTTTGTTTGTTTTTATTTCTTTCTCGACTTATTTTTTTGGAACTTGTGCCACATCCTTTTTAACCGTCTTGCTGCAGCGCGTTATAAGCTCAGTTGTAGTTGTAGTTTCTGGCTGCAGCTTAGGGCCCCACACCCCACCAAACCCCACCAAGCCCCACCATCCACAAGCAGTTTGCCTCAAGGCTGCAATTTGATTTGTTTGTCTTGCCTTTGCTACAGCTGCGAGCTCGTTTTCAAATTAAATTAAATTAAAATAAACGAACCAAACGAAACTTGTTGTCGTTGTCATCGTCCCTGTCCCCCCCCCTCTGCAGGACAGCCACACTATTGCAACAATAGAGCAAGTTCAAATAGGTAACTAACGTGCACGACTCGCTAATCACTACTCGTTGATCATCACCTTCTTATGATGACTCGATTCTCATCATACTCGTTGATCATCACCTTCTAGATATCCTCATTTGCTACTCATTACTCATAGGTCATCACCTTCTAGATGTCCCTTGCTACTCATTACACGCTGATAAATACTCGTTGATCATCACCTCCTTGATGACACTCGATTCTCATCATTTGATACTTATGTGTCGCAGATCATTACTCGTAGATCATCACCTTCTTAAGATGACTCGATTCTCATCATACTCGTTGATCATCACCTTCTAGATATCCTCATTTGCTACTCATTACTCATACGTCATCACCTCCTAGATATTCCTTGCTACTCATTACACGCTGATCATTACTCGTTGAGCATCACCTCCTTGATAACACTCGATTCTCATCATTTGATACTTATGTGTCGCAGATCATTTCTCGTTGATCATCACCTTCTTATGATGACTCGATTCTCATCATACTCGTTGATCATCACCTTCTAGATATCCTCATTTGCTACTCATTACTCATAGGTCATCACCTTCTAGATGTCCCTTGCTACTCATTACACGCTGATCATTACTCGTTGAGCATCACCTCCTTGATAACACTCGATTCTCATCATTTGATACTTATGTGTCGCAGATCATTTCTCGTTGATCATCACCTTCTTATGATGACTCGATTCTCATCATACTCGTTGATCATCACCTTCTAGATATCCTCATTTGCTACTCATTACTCATAGGTCATCACCTTCTAGATGTCCCTTGCTACTCATTACACGCTGATAAATACTCGTTGATCATCACCTCCTTGATAACACTCGATTCTCATCATTTGATACTTATGTGTCGCAGATCATTACTCGTAAATCATCACCTTCTTAAGATGACTCGATTCTCATCATACTCGTTGATCATCACCTTCTAGATATCCTCATTTGCTACTCATTACTCATACGTCATCACCTCCTAGATATTCCTTGCTACTCATTACACGCTGATCATTACTCGTTGAACATCACCTCCTTGATAACACTCGATTCTCATCATTTGATACTTATGTGTCGCAGATCATTTCTCGTTGATCATCACCTCATTAAGATGACTCGATTCTCATCATACTCGTTGATCATCACCTTCTAGATATCCTCATTTGCTACTCATTACTCATAAGTCATCACCTCCTAGATATCCCTTGCTACTCATTACACGCTGATCATTATTCGTTGATCATCACCTCCTACATATCACTCGATTGTGATCATTTAATACGTATATGTCGTAGATCATTACTCGTAGATCATCACCTTCTTAAGATGACTCGATTCTCATCATACTCGCTGATCATCACCTTCTAGATATCCTCATTTGCTACTCATTACTCATAAGTCATCACCTCCTAGATATTCCTTGCTACTCATTACACGCTGATCATTACTCGTTGAGCATCACCTCCTTGATAACACTCGATTCTCATCATTTGATACTTATGTGTCGCAGATCATTACTCGTTGATCATCACGTCCTTAAGATGACTCGATTATCATCATACTCATAGGTCATCACCTCCTAGATATTCCTTGCTACTCATTACACGCTGATAAGTACTCGTTGATCATCACCTCCTAGATATCCGCATTTGCTACTCATTACTCATAGGTCATCACCTCCTTGCTACGCTGATAATTACTCGGTGATCATCACCGCCTAGATATCACTCATTTCTCATCATTACTCATTGATCATCACATCCTTGACATTAATCGCTCCTCATCACTCGCTGCCAATCCTCCACGGCCAATCTCTGGGTACTGATGACTCATTCGATGACTTGCTGCTGATCTCTTGGTTCTTTTCACTCTCTGCTTAACATCCACTGCTCATTACTGCTTTTTCCTACGATCTTGCTGATCTCTCACGTTTCACTCTCTACTTTACACCCACTGCTAATCACTTACTGCTCTTCGCCAAGAACTAAGCATCACTCGTTGTTCATCTCTCTCTTCTAGTCTTTGGGTTTTTATCAGTGGTTGCCCACCAATCGTTTGTTATCACTCACTACTCATCACTCGTTGGTCAACACGGACTACTGAACACAAAAAGCTCTTGCTACTGTTCAACCGTTGATCATCACTTGCTAGACATATTTACTAACTTGTTGCTCATCACTGATCTGTCAGTCATTGTTTGTTGCTCATCACTCATCGCACGTTCATTGTTTGCGCGTCATGTCAATGAAGCATGAGTAAATACAATTACATACATCGTGCATCGTGCCTCGTTCATGTAACATGCTACAACATGGCTCGAGTCTGAATAGGAATCAGGGATTGAGGGTGGATGTGGATGTGGGCATGGGTCCATTTGGCGGCGCCAGGAACAGTAACCGTAACAGTAACTGGAAGCATTGCAGAAACAGAAACAGAAACCGAAACAGAAACAGTGGCCAACGCGACATCCGTTTCCTGTTCCTGGTATGGCTGGCTGGCAGCCTTTTGGGCGAGCCTTTACAGCTTTGAAGCCTTTTCACAGCATTGGACAAAAGAAATGCTGACAATGTCTGCCCGTCCAGGTTTGTGTTCCGCTATTTTGTTTTCATTTTATTTTTATTTGGTTTCTACTCCTTTGTGTGACTCTAGCGACGCTTTTATGTGGCCCATTGCCCAGCCAGACGTTGAATGTTGTTGTTCCCACTGAAGCCCACACACGCACAACAAGTGTATTACAAATTTCAATTAGCGACATGTGTGCTTCTAAAGATGCGTTCTTAAAGTCATCTGCCAGCTATAAATGTGAATTAAACTTACATTTGCTTTCATATTCAACCAAATGTTATCATATATTAACTGCTGATATTCTTAGCATATCTGTCAGTCCTTTAGCTGGCTTTTACCTACCTTAGACGTAGCATACTTCAAAAGAAATTAAGATTCTGTACTGTCTTTCCAAGACAGCAAACTTCAGGCGATTCTGTTGCTCTTAGGGCTTTTAAAGAGTTATTAACTGTTTGACCTATGCCTATTTATATAAGGGTAGGAGTATAAAGCACTCGTTACTTCTCACTCGCTGCTAATCACTTAAAGTATTTCAGCTGTGACTGCAAGCTGAATTTATTTGTATTAATATTTATCTCTATATTATTTTTATTATATGGCGACTTACAGTGACTCTGCGAAGTTTTCTCATTGTACACGCATTTATTTACTAAGTGTTTCATATATATATATTTCACTGTGTTTTCGGCGACCACAAATTTTAATGCACTTCTCAGCACGCAGCATGAGGCTGAAGCTTGTTTCTAAGCCAGAGCCTGAGCCAGAGCCTGCTCCTGCTCCTGCTGCTGCTCCTGGTCCTGTTCCTGCTGGTTGCCCAGCGGGGCAGCGCCACCCGGCGAAAAGCCGAAAAGAAAAGCAAAGCTAAATGGGAAAAACAAAAACGTATTTACCTCAAATTAAACATTATTATGCCGAGGTCGAGGCTGAGCAGGAGCGGGAGCGTTGGTTTGGGATTGGGAATGGGCATGGAATTGGCATTGTGTGGGGGGAGGGCGCGGGTGCTGCAGCTGAAGCTGGTCATTTGAGGGCAGCCGCAGGTGGCGGCCACAAGCACACAGCAACACACACACACACACACACACACACACACACACACACATACACACGTTGACCGCAGTAAATCACGCCGTTAAATGGCGGCGACCGCTGGGCAGGCAAGTTCCCGTTACCGTTCCCGTTCTCCCCATACCCCCCCAAAAGCAGCAGTTGCTGGCCCCAGTCGCTGACTCTGGCAACGACATATGTGCGGCGCGCTTGAAAAGCACGTCCTGGTCCTGGCCCGGGTCCTGGTGCCTGTGTCCTGGGTCCTTGGGTTCCTGCATTTGTCGAGGCACTTCCCGTTGGCTGGTCAGCGACGCGGACGCGAGTGTCGACGCAAATGTGTGCTTTGGGCGGGTCATTCGCAGCCTTAATGACATTGCCACACACACACACACATTGACACCCTCGCCCCCTCCCTCAACTGTCACTTGGCTGCCTTGCACATGAGAGTTTATTTTGTAATTAACGCCAGCCGCCTGTTGCGCCTCTGCACCTAAGGACGAGAGCTGACGAGAGAGGGTTGGGGGTCATTCATTCTTTCTGTTGTTAATGACGTTGACAGGCATTAGTGTGTGTGTGTGTGTGTGTGTGTATGTGTGTGTATGTATAGCGCCCACACGACTAGAGACGGGTCGTGCTTTCAACGTGCTGCACGCAGGACTCGTGACGCCCGGGAAACGATAATCTTGCAATTTTGCAAAGTACTCGTGAAATAATTGAAGATATTTTTGAAATTACTTTTGACTCTACTAGCTGCATGGCGCTAATCCTAAATACCGAATATTTCATTCGTTCTTCGGAAATGAGAACAGCTAACTATTTGAATAGCGGTTTTGATCGGAATGAAAATGGGAACAGACTTGAATATTGCGTATAGTAAACAGTGCAAGGCGATGAAGAAGCGGATAGAGAAGCGTGGCCAGAAATGTGGAGAGAAACACAGCGAGAAAAGCAGCGAGAAGCGAAGAGAAATGCATAGAGAGAAGCACAGCGAGAAAGCGAAGCAAAATGCGTAGCGAGAAGCTTACGGAGCAAGAATCGCAGCGAGAAGCGTAAGAAGGAAGGAAGGAAGCGTAGGAGGAAGCGAAGCAAAATGCGTAGCAAGAAGAGTAAGTATTGAAAAACGCAGAGAGAAACATAGGAAGTAGCGCAGGGAGAAGCGTGGGAAGAAGCAAAGCGAGAAGCACAGCGAGAAGCACAGCGAGAAGCACAGCGAGAAGCCCAGCGAGGAACGCAGCGAGAAGTGTAGCGAGATGTGTAACGAGAAGCGAGGCGAGAAGTGTAACGAGAAACGCAGCGAGAAGCGTACGGAGAGGCGCAGCAAGAATTGCAACGAGTAGCGTGGGGAGAAGCATAGCGAGAAGTGTAACTAGAAGCGTAGCAAGAAGTGTAGCGAGATGTGTAACGAGAAGCGAGGCGAGAAGTGTAACGAGAAACGCAGCGAGAAGCGTACGGAGAGGCGCAGCAAGAATTGCAACGAGTAGCGTGGAGAGAAGCATAGCGAGAAGTTTAACTAGAAGCGTAGCAAGAAGTGTAGCGAGATGTGTAACGAGAAGCGAGGCGAGAAGTGTAACGAGAAACGCAGCGAGAAGCGTACGGAGAGGCGCAGCAAGAATTGCAACGAGTAGCGTGGGGAGAAGCATAGTGAGAAGTGTAACGAGAAGCGTAGCAAGAAACAAAACATGAAAGCTCTACATAGGCGTGGCAGAAAGTAGCGAGAACTTCACTGGAATGACACAAAAGAGGATATAAGAACGAATGATTGAAGTGATTGATCGTACTGCTCGCATATCCTGGTTGTTAGTTTGAAGGCTCGCTTAACTTGCCTGAATTTGCTTCGCTTTCCGCGGCACATCTCAAATGAGCTCTGTGATACTCGGTACTACTACTCGAAAACGAGGCTCAGGGCCATCTCTACCATACTTTGAGTATTTATTTTTTTGGTCGCTTTTGGCCGTGTGTCCAGTTTGGCCGTTTGCTGCTGTCAACACCTCAACGCAGCTGCCACGCCCCGCAGCGAGAGGCCGAGTAAGTGGCAATCGCAGCCTATGCAAAAAGGCGTTGCAAGCGTGTCCTGGCCCCCACCGGCCCCCACAGCCGTTGCCCATTTGTAGTCCTTGTCCTTGTGGCAGTTTGTGTAGCTCGTTATTGTCGCTGCTTTGAGTTAATTTGCGGCATATGAACTGCGCGCATGAAATGAATTGAATGCGAGCTCTGAGAGGTGTGTGTAGTGTGTGGGTGTGTGTAGTGTGAGAGGTGTGAACTGTGAAGTGTGTGTGCTGCTGGCAAAGCAGCTCAGTCGAGGGAGTGGAGTGAATCAGCTGCCAGGCAAAACGGTTGGGCGTCGCTCTTGTTGCTGTTGCTGTTGCTGTTGCTGTCTGCAATGTTGCCGCCAACAGGTGTAAATGCGAATTAATTAACCGCAAACACTATAAACAACGCCTCAACTGAGTGAGTGTGTGTGTGTGTGTATGAGTGTGTATGAGTGTGTGTGTGTGGGTGTGTGTGGGCTTACAAATTGGCTTGACGTTTTGCTAAATTGAAATGAAATTCATTACGCGCAACGCTTTTGTAGGCAACTCGCGTCCGCTAGACAAATTCTCAAATTGCCGGCAACAACGGCAACAATATGTCTCAAAAACTTGAACGGTAACAGCAGCAAAAAGAAATCAAATGTATATTATGATGGCACAGCATGTGCAGGGGGGAGAGTGTGTGGAGGGGAGTGGGGTTGGGGACAACTCGAAAGTTGCTGCTGCTGCTGTTGCCTTTGTTGCCGCTGGGTCGCCTCGATTTCAACTCAATTCAAATCAAATCATTTGGAAGCAAATCATTTGATATGTTGCGGCAATTGACAAACTCCCAATGCTGGCTGGGAGGGGGGTTGCGGGGCGGCTGCACACATTTACAATTGCTCAATTCAATTTCCGTTTGAGTGCGTCGTCGGTTCAATGGCAACTTGATCTCCTGTTGATGATGACGGCGCCAAACTGTCGCTCAGCCGGCAAATGGCAACTGGCAACTGGCAAATGGCAATTGGCAAAACAGGTAAGAGCGGGAAAACGCGGGGAAAAGGCGGTAAAAGCGGGCAAACGACGTCGCACTTTAGCCCTGGCACAGGTGAGTGGCTTTAATGTGCTCGTTACACCGCGGCGGATGTGGATTACGCCGGGCCATTCAGTCCCCGTATACGGCGACAGAGTTTGAGGTTAAGCTTGAGGCCTATGATTCTATCAGTTCATGCCGCCCCCGCTCTACCCTGGCCTGCTGCTGCTCCTCAATTGCCTTGCACTTGATTTGCTACTTACTGAAATCAAATAGGCATTGAAATTGCCTACGGTCCCAGTGCTGGCCATACTCTTACAGAGCGGGCTCCCTTCGCTTGGGTATCTACCTCTGCCCCGAAGCACTTCAAAGCTATGTAAAATGTTCCAATCTAACAGATTGCTTGAAAGTATAATCTCCAGGAAATAACAGCTTCAAAACACTAACTTTCAAAGTGACTGCAAAACTTCAGCGTTGCAATGTCAACAAATGGTCAAAGGACATGCAATCTGACAAAATGAGAAAGTTATGGCAATCTGGTGAAATCTTATAATATTTGATAAACTATTACTTCATTGGGTTTAAAAACTGAGCGCGTCACCAAGAACTTACATCTTCAATTCTTCTTTGCTCCAAAAAGTATGCTACACATTTATTTGTGCAATTAATTCGAAAGTGAAACTAAGAACAGCTCCTTACTAGATTGATAAAATATGTAATTGGTTCTTTTTTAATAGATCGTTAGACAATTTTACAGAGAGAGAAATAAATCCCGTTAATCATTTGTACAAAACATCCTTTTCCAATTTAAGCTTAGTTTAAAGTTGTAGATTAATGACGTATTTTTATAATGAAATAAATATTAAAATATTGATTGGGACAGTCAAAGAAACTGGCTGGCATCTTAATCAATATAATATTCAAATATATTATTATTTGTATGTAAGTTTATGTAAACATAAAGTATTCAGATAGTTAAATAATATGTCAACATTAAATGAGATTTCCCGAAATATATATTAATATTAATATTAAATTTATTATTATCCAAAACATAATATTAATATTATTATTATCTTTATACATAAGTATCTTATATATACATATATATATAAATTACTTGTATAGTTAAGTATCATCACTCCAATATATCGACATGAAATTTAGTTCGCTTAAAACATGTTAACCTCCAAAGACCAGTTGGGGATTCGAAGCTGGAATATATATAAAATTAAATTTAAAATGATGTTTTTATTATTATTATTATAAATATTATCATAAGAATTATTATAGTTACAAATTATCACCCCAATTATATGAAATTGGTTTCACAAAAGACATTTGAATAGCCCCAAACTGCAGTCTGGGATTCGAACCCCGAAGCCCCTCTTTGTTCAATTGTTCTACCGGCTGCTGTCACTCTTCCTTGGCTCTGTAAGAGCATCTGGAATTCGTCTAGCTGAAGATTGCTTGCATTTGGCTCTGGGCTGTTTTATTGTCGTCCCCGCAACGCGATGTTATTTTTATTATTGGATAACATTGCCCGATTACGCGCACTTGAATCGATTTATTGTTATTGAGGAGCCGACCGTAAGGAATATATTTTCTAGCCAT
The DNA here is from genome assembly GCA_035043065.1 of Hirtodrosophila confusa. Lineage (NCBI taxonomy): Eukaryota > Metazoa > Arthropoda > Insecta > Diptera > Drosophilidae > Hirtodrosophila > Hirtodrosophila confusa. The sequence goes on from JAWNNI010000085.1 coordinate 3,025,550, forward strand.
AATTACAAGTGCTTGGCGTTTGTCTTAATAGAAAGGAATGGGATTGGGAGCGGGAGTGGGAGTGGAAGTGGGAGTGGGAGACAGGACAGGTAAGGACGCAACGATGGGGTGGGGTGGCGCAACATTTCACTTAACCATTCGGCAGTTGAAGCCAATTGCCAATCATTTGGCCAGTTGCCAGTTGCCAACGCCAGGCGAATGATTTGGATTTTGTTATCCTTGTGCTTTTTTTTGCTGCTCCTGTTGAGTTTTCGGCTTTTGCTTATTATTTAATTATTTGCTCATGGCAATTCCAGGCGGATTCTAATGGAAGCTTCAGCTCTGTTCTATTTGGTTTAATTTCATTTCGTTGCTGCTGCCAACCGCAGGACTCTAACCAACGCACCCTGTCCCTGCCCCCGCCAACGCTCCGCCCCAGCCCCTGCCAGCAGCTCCCAGCGCTGCGGCAATCACATTTCAGTTCATCATTAGCGCAGACATTGACAGCGACGTGGCTGAAGATGTGGCCCACAGGAGGGGGCTGAACGTGGCCAGGGCCCTCATCATAGTTTCGCAATTATGCGTTGGCCGTAAATGAAGGGTAAGTGCGACAGGGGGGAGGGGGCAGGCAAGGCCCGTCTTAATCAATCATAATTAGAGTGAATTGCAATTATTGCTGCATAGTTTTAGGCGGCTCGCCAAATTGCAACTGACATGCGGCCTAATAACGCTGCCAAATGGAATTCCACATCAAATTGACACATTCTGTTGGTAGCTAAGCTGCCTTGCAGCCCGCCCATTATCCTGTGAAGCCTTCAACTTATGTAAGCTCCTAATACAGCAATATTTACACATCTATATATATGAAAATGTTATGTAAAAGTCAAAAACTCGGAAAAGTTCTGCACCGATTGAGCTACAATTTGGACACAATTAACATTTCGCTTCAGGAACTGCTTTTATCTATTTTTTGCGTCAAACGGGCCCGGAACTTTGAAAAAACTACTCCCAAGGGCAGAAAACTGTTGTATGAAACTACTCCCACCCGTTACTGCGGATGGGAAATGGGCTTAAGGTCAAATGTGGGAGAGAGGATTATTGTTAGATCGCTTTCTATGTTGTTTGTAACCTATACAAAAATGTATAAAGCACCATAAGGAAAATAGTGGTAAATTATTTTTGTTTCTTTCTTGGTTTTTCATCCATGCCACAGCAATGTTCCACAGCAAAGTGTGGCAAAGTACACCTGCTATAGGTGTAGTAGAATCATGCTAGAAAATTCAATTGACTTGAACAAAATCAAGCTCAGACAAAATTGAATGTAATTTAAATACTTTGTAATTTTAGTCAGGTTTTTAAATTATTTAACGTGAATGGATCTCATGAAATCTCATGACATATACGAATAAGGACTCTAGACGACTACAATTTTGATTCTGCAAATGGTAGATAAAATCAATTTCATTTAAGCCCGTTTCAAACCCCTTCGTCTATATTAATAGATATATCTCTCTGGTTTCAGAAGTTTTTTTGAAATACCATTAAACATTATTTCAATTCAATGCATTTTAATGAAATTCTTAATGTTATTCCATAGAACTATTCAGGCCTCGCCTTTTACTTTTACTTTTCAATGACTAACACAAAAATATGGATCGTTCTTCTTTATATCCTGCTCCAAAAACTATGCTACACTTTCTGCTGTGGAATTGAATCGAAAGTGGAATTCGGAACAGGTCTGAATATCATTACTGGGAACATAACCTTAGCTAATTTTGGAAGAATACAATCCAATCTTAATAGCTCATTAACTATAAAGAAAATACAATTGAAACTATAAGTCGATTTCAGATCAGTCTCATTTAATACTCACAAAACCGTAGGATCATATCGAATGTGAGAATCAGAACATGAGCAGGCCCCACCCTCTGTCTCATGAAGGGGAACACCCCTTTTGATAGCTCAATTCCCGTTTATTAGGTGTAATGCTCGCTTTCATATGGGAAACACATATTCAGTTATTAGATTTTGAAAAATGATTTCCATAAATGTGCATAAGTTTGAAAAAGAAATGTGGCGCGGTGTAGAGCGCAGCTGGCGAGCTGGTATCAGGCTGGCCAGGACTAAGGACTAAGGACTAAGGAGTACTGATACTGATAATACTCGGTATGCAAATTTGATTTGTTGTGCGGCCCCGTACGTGAGAGCGTCCGTTGCCCCCAAGGAGCATAAGAAAAAGGGCCTGGACTAAGGACTAAAGGACTAAAGACCAAGGACCAAAGCGGGTGGCTTGTGCACTTTGTAACTGGTTGTGTAAACACTCCAAAGAAAGCAGCACTGCTTCTGCCACGTTCAGGCTCAGGTCCGTTAAAAAAAAAACAAGAAAACAAGAAAAAGGACAGCCCCAGCGACAACGACGACGACGACGACGAAAGGGTCAGGACTGTCAGTCAGTTAAGTACGAGGGAGGCCAGGGGACAGCCCAGGGACAGGGACAGGGGCAGGGACAGGACAGGGCATCACATGACGCGGCGGCTGCCTCGGTATTCAACTTGTCGTGGTAATTGCGTAGCATTTCCATAGATTAAGGGATTTACTCAACTGCTTTCACTTGGCGTCACCGATACCAAAGACAAAAGCGGTGCGGGGGCAGGGAAACAAAAAAAATAGAAATGTAGGAGGATGAAAAACTGAAACCAGAGCGAAGAAATTTTCGGCACGCACAAAAAATGCTCAAGTGTAGTAAAACGCTTGTGTTAAATACTTTTATTGAGATGGTAAGCCTTTTTATTAGCTCAGACCTAAATAAACAAGCTGGAGCGAGCGGGTCGGACATGGGGCTAAAGCCCCGCTAAATGGGGGTAAGCGGCTAACGGGGTGGCGGGCGGTTCAAGCTGGAAGGGCGCGCTTTTGGTACGGGAGTGCAGGTTGCTCCGGGTCGGTGGGGCAATGGGGCGGTTGCCCAGCTATGGGAATGCGCCTTTTATCTGTCTAAAGGGACAGCGGCAAGGGGTCTCGAGGTCGTAGCCGCCGTTTAACATACTTTAAACATGTTTTTCCAGCCTGAAATAAGCATTAAAAAAATAACAGAATAACAAAAAAAAACAAAAAAACGGCGCACAAATGCGATAAATACGTTGAAATTAAGCAGCCAAATGGCAACGAGGCGACAAAATTTAAATAATAAAACTCCAAAATATACAACAAATTTATTTAGCATCTTAAAATGAACTAATAAAGCTGAGATTGCAGCTCTGATGATTTATAGAATGAATCTAAAACGATTACCAGCTGAGCCTGACTAATTAAACTAAAGTAAAAATCCATAAACAATCACTTTAGGACTTTAAAAACACACTTTATAAAGGTTCCTTAATGTTATTCTGATCCTAAGCCACAGCAAAGCAGGCAGTTGAACGTTTAAGACTGCTGCGCAAAGAGGAATCCAGAAATCCACAGCTCTGAATATGTAGGAACTGCAAGGAGCCAGGGTTGGAACACCTTCTATGCACAATCATCAGGGATCCTATAACTTTGATTCCTTGGGAAAGAGTCGGAAGTTACCGAATCTTTCCCAAGGAATCAAAGCGAACCAGCTCTGAAGCTACCTAAATGCATCGTTAAAGACTGTTAACCACCGCGATGCTCAAATACACTAAGGACATGATGAGTTTCTCGTAAAGGGGGACTTGCCAACTCAATCTAACCTAATGTTCTCTATAGAGCAAGCGGAAGAGAGAGCTCATTCAATGTAATGCAACGCATCAATGCATAAATCAAATCTTAGCTGATATATTTCAACAATCTGGCAATGAAGAAACAGTTTTCCATACACCTAAATTGAGAGCGAGTCCTGTTGAACTTATAAGTTCCCTTAATTGAACAACATTTTGTTTGCTAAGCCTGACCACATTCTTAGGATATTATGATCCTAACCAGGGCATCAATCCATTAGTCTGGATGCTCCCTGTACCCAGGTCTAAGACATCCAATTACATCTACGTCCACTTACACATACGCACACACATACACAAGGACGCACACTCACAGGCGGCAAAAGCAACAGCGCAAGCGAGGCATTTTAAATGGTGGCTGTGCTTCTTCTTCCCCTCTCTCACTGCATCACTGAATCTTCTTTCGTGAATAACTTGCGTGTTTATTATCCGATCGACTTGAAATTTGAACAGTAGATTAAGAGAGACTAAAGTATTGTACATGCCAAATCTTAAAGCTATATCTTGAAAATTGTTGCTGTAAAACGGTTTTAATCGATTTGCGGGGAACGGGGGGAGATATCTGAAATATGAAACAAACTTGATCTGCGTATGCTATACAGGTACCTACATTTCAAATTTGGTGTCTCTAGCTCTTGTAGTTGCTGAGATCGACGCGTTCATACGGACAGACGGACAGACAGACAGACAGACGGACATGGCCAAATCGAAATCTCTTTTGATACTGATCAAGAATATATATACTTTATAGGGTCGGAGATGTCTCCTTCTGCCTGTTACATACATTTTATGGGTACAGGGAGTAAAAAGTATATTCTGAGGGACTGTAATTATTATAAGAACTATTTTAAAAAACACAAAATAATGATTATTTTTCATTTATTTAACGTTTGTATAATGAGTTTTATTTTCTCAACCAATAATTATTACTTTTGAGAAAAAAAAACAAAACTTATAAGATAATATAATTATAAAGCAAATTCTTTCTGTATTTGAAGGCATTTATTTTTCTGAGTGTAGCCACAAGTGGAGCACTCTCTCGTCTACAGCAATCTTAATTGTTCTCCTTAGCGCTTCGCTCTGAAATTGTTTCAATTTGCACTCCCCCGCATTAAGGCTGCCCCCAGCCAGGCCCTGCCCTGCCCTGCCCTGCCCTGCCCCTGCCCCTGATTCATTTGTGGTGTCTGTCGATCGGTTAATGTTTATGGTGTGTGGCGGTAGAGCTTTTAGGTCTTAGATTTGAAGCCAGTGCGAAGGCGGCAACAACAACGAGGCACACGCACGCATTTAAATCAAATCTCTCTGTGTGTGTGTGTGTTTGGGTGTGTGTGTGTACAGTAAGAGAAAGTCATAAAGTGTTGTTTAATGGCATTTTTCATCCATTACTTACCGTTATTATGCTAATGAGGTCGTTACGCGTATTTGTGTGTATATTTTATTTATATTGGATTGTGCGTGAGTCTGGGCACACACATGACTCTATATATGTATATATGTTCATATATCGCATATATACATGTGTATATATAGACATCATCATCATCAGCAGCAGCAGCAACAACAAATCTGCACACATTTTGTTAGCCCCACAAACAATAACAATGTCGACTTCGACGTCGCGTTCTGTAAAATGTTGTTGTGTATTATGCCCTGTGGGCGCCAGCGTGTGTGTGTATGTGTGTGTGTGTGTGTGTGTGTGCCCTGCTCCACCTCCTGCACCCTGCCAACTGCCAACTGCCATCAGTTATTTTTGTGTAGCTAATTGAGAGGCTTGCTGTCATTTGTTAAATTTCTATAGCATAATTTCAGGCGCAGCGCCTTAAATGGCAATGCCAGCTACTTGAGCGAGCAGCGTTGCCAATCTGCACGCACATTCTATACATTATACATTATACTCTGTTCGCAAAGCGAAAACGGGTATGTTGAGCTTAACCTGTCCAGAGAGCAAGACGAGATCCTTTTGGGGCTTGCTCTCGATAGGTGAACCAAGGGCCACGCCTGCGGAAACAAAATCAAATGCTGTCCTGCCACCCTAAAATCAGAAGCAAGATTTTCTTCCACAACAAAGTGATTCAAAAACGAGAAAAGACGGCTATCTTCGGCGTGCCGAAGCTATATACCCTGTTTCTTATACAAAACTCAATTTTTGTCTGATTGTTCCAATGGGAGCTATGTGATCCGATTTTGATACAAATTATAGGAAACTATTTGAAGAATAATAAAACTCTCGCTTAGTTTGGGTGTAATACAAAAAGTTGTTCATACAAAAACTCATTTTTCACCCGATCCTATGGCAGCTATATGATATAGTGGTCCGATTCTTACCAAATTTGGGAAGATTGTACAAGTTCTCCAGAGACTCGGTTTGGGTGAGTTTAATGAGGATATCTTCATAAGCAAACAAGTTTTTCATACAAAAACATAGTTGTTGACTGATCATTCCTATGGCAGCTATATGTTATAGTGGTCCGATCCGGCTGGTTCCAACATATGTACTGCCTGCAGCAAAAGAAGGGTCTGTGCCAAGTTTCATTACGATAGCTTTAAAACTGAGAGACTAGTTCGCATAGAAACAGACGGACATCGCTATATCGACTCGGAAATTTATGCTGATTCAGAATATATGTATATACCTTGTGGGTTTGGAAACGTCAACTTCAGTTCATTACACATTATAATACCCTCTGCTAGGGTATAGAAGCCAGCAATATTATCTATTATGTAGAATCAAATTCCAAATTCAAGAAAGATATTTCCATTAGCGGCTTATTTATATTTTTCAGAGTATATGATGATATCCTTGAAAGAACTGACTAACAATATTTAGTCTCGCTCCCGCGAATGGACAACAGTATATAGTGTGGGAACAGAGTATGCAGGATTCGGGAGTTCCTGACTGCTACTTACTTGTTGTTCTTGTTGTTATTCTTGTTGACTATATTAAGTTGATATGAACTGTTGGCCAATGTTGGCCGTAGCCAAGGCCCAGCGGCAAAGACACCGCGTTATGAACTAAGACAACAAGAACAACAAGAGAAGCAGATACTTGCCACACAGCAAATGCGAAATGCAAACATCGCTAACAGTGTACAGTGTACACTCCACGGCAGGGCCTAGGCTCAGGGCGGGACGGGGGGACGCTAGTCGGCGACAAGGACCGCATTGGCAAGCGGAAGGGGGCAGAGGCAGGGGGCTGGGGGCAGCGTCGCAAACTTTTGCTGCTGAATACGTAAAATGTTTTGGTAAATGTGTCCCAAATGTCGTTGACGAACGGTTAGCGGGGGGTGGGTGGGTGGAGTGCTTGGGGGAGGTGCGGCACCGCAAACGATTTGCACGCAGTAGGAGTATAAATGAGTGTGGTGGGGGGTAGGGGGTCAGGGATACGATTCTCGCGCGACTCTTAGAGAGCGGCATTTCATTCGATTCGTGGCTAAATAACTTGGTTTCCAAAACGCCAACGGGCGCGCAGTCAATGCTCAGCGGAGGCAGCGGGGGAGGGAGAGACAACCTTAGACGGAGGCAAGGACCAGGACCAGGTACAGGACCAGGACCAGGACTAGGACATAGCGCTGTGGCCGGGGTAGCCTGGCTCTGAGCGCGGTCTGTGGTCGCTGGTCGGCGCGGTTGCTGTTGTTGTTGTTGTTGTTGTTGTTGTTGTTGTTGTTGTTGTCTATTGCAGCTGTTTGAATTGTTGCGCCTTTCGGCACACCCCCCGCCACCGTCGCCGTCGCCGTCGCCGTCGCAGTGGCAGTCGCGGGCACTTCTTAAGCGCTTTCTTGTCCTGCGGTGGTCGTTTGTTTGTCGTGCACATAAATCCTAGCGCTAGTTGTCCCAAAGGCACTGCCACTGGCAGCCCACGGTGACAGTTGTGCTGAGCCCAACACCAACAGCGAAGCAACCCCCGTCCCGTACCCTACCCACCCCGACGCCAGCTGCCCGCTGCTCGCTCCCCGCTATCTGCCCAGTCAAAGTCACAGCCCAGTGCCTATGCTCGTCCTGTGCGCGTGTAAACCGCATACTTAATTATGAAGTCGCCGCCGCTTCAGCTGCTGCTGCTCCCCTTCACATTCCCCTTCCCGGCCGCCTGCCCACCTGATCCTGCAGCCAGCCGGAACAGCAGCTGCGACAGCAACAGCGACAGCGATTGGAACAATCTTAAAGCCACTTTTAATATCTGAAAGCAACTGAATAACTGAACGCAGAACTGAAATTCAATTTTTGCCTGTTGCTGGGCTGTGTGCCTGAAGTCCTGCAGGACCTCTGGCGTCAGCTGCTTATGTTGAGCATTTCTTAATCTGACGTTCTAATGAATGTCATAAATTTATTGCCAGAGTGCACCCTCGAAGCGAGCGCTGTCGAATTGGCTTCGTTTTGGGGCTAACAGTCGTGATTTCCAATTGTGCTCTATCTCCCCAAACCCCTTCCACCCCCACGACTCCACCGAGTCGACCCTCCCGGGGGCAGCCCTCGATTGAAGTGGTCAAGTGAAAAGTTGAGTTCTGTTGAGTTTTACCACTTGTCCCAAAAAACTCCGCTCGGCTATGTCGATTCTCGATTGTTTTCCTGCGATTCACAGCTCTGACATCATCATTTTAATCATCGCTCGCCGGCCTGGGACACCACTCCAGGACACCACCCCCAACCCCCAACCCGCAGCCACCCGCTGTCCACTTTGTCCACTCATGTGTGCGTGCTGGTCCTGTCAATTCTTTTGCTGTTACTTTGCCGATAAGCCAAGAGCAACAACATGAGCAATTTGCAGCCCTCCTCTGAGGACTTGAGACTCGCAGTCTGGAAGTCTGGGAGTCTGGGTGTCTGGAGCATCGCTGGACACATTCGACATGCGACATGCACGCTACAAGATAATCACATTAAAAATAGCAATCCCCCACTAGTTGGCCGGCAAAACCCACATCAATACCCATCCAGGATGACCCGATAACGTCCAGTCTCCGAGTCCGAGTTCGAGTTCGAGTTCGATTCCTTCCCATCCTTCCCGTCTTGGCAAATTGCAAGATCTGCTTCATAATATATTATTGTATGTATATATATTATATTTGTGCCCCTTGAGCTATCACTCCCCCCTGGCAGCACTCCTGCCATCCGCATTTGTGGTGCCTTTGTGCTCATTATATCATTTAGGGCTTTTATTGTTTTTCGCATGCCATTAGTCAGTTTTGATTTAAATGGAGCGCGCGAGGGGCACGTAGGGGGGCGTGCGGGGCGGTAGCAATAAAAATAATAAAAACAACTGTCGCTCAACTTAATAAGAAACAAAAACAAAAAAAAAGAACCCAAAAAAAGAAACAAGCGACGGCAAATGAAATGAACAAGTGCCCCCGCACCCTCTCACACCCTCCGCGACAGCCCTACCGCGCAACAAGGCTCAAAAGTGAAAAGAAAATCATTCGAAATGACTGTAAAAACAATGAAATTAGGCCGAGAACTGAGAAATCTAATTATTCATCCCCTTGTTGCCGACCTGCAATACGAAATATTTTGAAAATTGGAATTGGAATTGGAATTGGACTAGCCGGCGCTATGGCCTGCCCTACCTCCTGACTGCTCTACCCCCTGACTGTTCTACCTTCTCAATGCTCTACCTCCTCACTCCTAGCTCCTCACTCCTAGCTCCTCACTGGTCCTCCTAACCCAACCCAGCTCATTTCATTTCTGCCGTCTGGCCTTACATTTTCATCTTGATTTTTTTACATTTTCTTAGCTTTTACCGCTGCTGTGGTGTGGGTCAGCTTGTTTACTTTACAATTTTCTTTGGGAAAACAGCAAGCGAAATGCAACCATGCGCAAGCCCAACTAAGGTCCTTGTGGCATTGCCCCATTGCCGGTCCAAGCGCCACTGAGTGTGGCATTCCGAAAGCGCCCCATTAAGTAGAACGTTGAGCGTAGAACAGCGGGTGCCAGGAAACTGTTCGCAGCACATTTTCGGACTATTCAACGAGCAAGGACAACGAGGACGAGAACGAGGACGAGGACGAGGACAAGCACGACGACAGCGACGCCCCAAGCCGACCCAACTGTGTGCGTGTGTGTGTGTGTGCTTGGCAGGACATACGCATGCGCTGCACTGCATCCAAAGGACTTCCCACTTTTGCCGTGCCGTGAGCGCCGCCTCCACGCTTTTCCATTGGGAGGCGGCCAAGGCGAGCCGAGATGGCATAGCACCAACGCTTGCGCCTCTGAGCGGCGCATTGATTTGCCACGCCAGCTCCCCAATCTCTCTCCCTCTCTCTTTCGCACTCTCACTCTCTCTCTCTCTCTCTGTCTCTCTCTTTCACGCTCTCTCTCACTCTCACTCTCTCGCTCTCTCTGTCTGCTAGGCAGTGCAGTGTGTAGGGGTGCTATGTATGTGTGCGAGGTGGGCTGGGGTGGGGTGGTGTGGGGGTACCTCCCCGCACATAGCCAGCTGGTACATAGCCGGCCATACATAAGCACATACATATGTGCCGCCGCCCATTGGGTGGGGCCCATTGCTGGTTAGGTGCCTGAGCTGGCTACATATATTACATAAAATACCTTTTTGCAATCCATCAAAGACAGCCGTAGCACCCGCCTGCCTCCCTTCCCCCGCTGCCTGGTGCCATTCATTGAACTGCACAAATTTCATACAGCCAGCGGGTGCCTTGCCCGCTCCAGCCCCGCCCAGCCCCTGCCATCCATTGATATTTGCGCATGTTTCAATACCAATTAATTAATCAGTAATTTGTCTACAGGATCAGCTTAAAGCCATCCTTTAAAGCGCCGCCCGCGCCATGTCCAGGCGACAAAAAAGAAAGCACTCGCGCAACATTTCGATGAAGAACAATTTTCAATTATGGCCTCAAGTTTTCAACCGGCGAAAGTTCTCAAAACTTTTGCCCGCGACTTTTACTTTAATTTCTCGCCTGTGTGTGCCTGTGTGTGCCTGTGTGTGTGTCTGTGTGTGTGTGTTGATATTATTGTTTTTGTTGCTGTTTCTTGGTCTTTAAGTTTTGGCGAGTTCATTGTCGTAGGGCAGGTGCAACGGCCTAAGCAACTAAGGCAACTCTGGCCAAACTCTGTTGCCAAATGTGCAGGCAGCGTAACTAAATGTTAATTTTTAGTAGAGGGGCACGGGTGGCAGTGGGGGGCGAAGGGTCGCGAGGTTGCTGGGCTCAAACAACGGGCTGCTTGCAGCGCCATAAATTCAATCTATATCGAATTAATCGATTATACTCGTACGTAACTCTGTCGGCATTGCGTTTCCGTTTCCGCAACAGGAAGGCATTTTAACACACACACACACACAGAGCGAGCAGCAAAGGGTTAAAGATTTATTAATAACATGCACACAAGGGGGGCAGTGCGAGGATCAACAAACCGTTGACGTTCCTTAGTCGTCATCGTCCTCGTCCTCGTCTTTGTCCTCGTCATCATTCCGTGCCGACTTGGCGCTGCTGGTAACGAGCGGAACAAACGGGCTTCGTAATCGGACAAACAGTTTTGAGGGGGACAAGGTACAAGTCAGTTATGTTAGGAGGGAGCAAGGGTGGAGTTTAGCTTGCGTTTCGGCGTGGATCACTGATTTTTATAACGTGACAACACGCAAAGTCACAATAGACATTTTTAGCGACCTGGCAAACGATTTGCCGTCGCTTCGATGCCGTTGAATTGATTAGGTCGACAGTCGACCTATCGTCAACAAATACTATAACCCTTCCTGGCCAGCATAGTCGGGGGGTGCATTCCACCCCAGAGGGGTTGGGGTTAGTTTGAGGCACCCTCGCCCAACACAGAAATCAATGTATTTCATTAATGGCAAATGTGTGCCGGCTCTAATAGGCTTTATTGCTTATTGTTATTATTAATATTGGCATGCAACAAGGTCGTCGCATTGCGCACCCTCTACCCCAACTACCCCTATCCCCTCCCCAACCAATCAACCAGTTAGCTAGTCACGCTAAAGTCTATAAGCTTTTTGGAACTAGCGTTACTTTCGGCACCAGCAACAGCAATAATTATATGTTTACCAATCAGACAGAGAGCCGCCAGGATTGCGACCCTTAATCCTGCACATAATACCCGCATTTTCAATTAATGATCTAGTTCTTTTTCGCGTGCCATTCAATAAAACAACTCTCAAATCCCGTCCACTTATATTGGGGCGCTCTGCATAAGATCTAACATATTTATCCTTTACTTTCTTAAGAATTTAGTTCGCCTTAACCTCATTTGGAATACATCTTCTTCTTCAAGCAGGCCTTGACAGATTCTAAGCACTTTATTATAGGCCTTAAGGCAAATATATGTTGCATTTCATTCTAATTCACAGATACTGACGTCAAAACGACTTATAATCAGCTGTCAATTAGGTTTTTGAACAAGTAAGAACGACTCTCTTCGGAGTAACGAAGATATATACCCTGGCAGCTATATAATGTGGTCCGATTTTGATAAAATTACAGAAACTATATATAGTATAATAAAACTCGTAGTTGGTGACTTTGTATATAATATTTCTATAGGCAAAAATATAATTTTTCATCCTATTGTTCCATGGCAGCTATGTATATGATATAGTGGTCCGATGTTGACAAAATTTGGTCAGCTTTTTTGTTAAATAGCGTATTATGCGAATTTTGATGTTCGCAATCGATTAAGAAATAAGATTCAAGATTTTTACTTATTTTTTCTTTTCTTTTTATTATTATCAGACTGATCTGGATCTTCAGATCTCAACTGACAGACTTCTTTATTCAACAAAACTTTCATAAATAATAAATATTCTTAAATATTCTATTTTGTGATATGAATAATATTTAAATGCCAAGTTAATTTACAAAAACAAAACATTGTAGTCTTAGTAATCTTAGTAGTCTTGCTCACGCGGCGTAGACTTTCGACTGCTTTATTTCAAGATCAACATCGATAGTTCTTTAGAATCGATAACACAGATATTTATGCCAACTATTGAGTACCTTTTAAGCACTTATTAAATACATTGCAATACTTGTCACACTTAAATACTTGACAAATATCTTTATGATATTTGTCGATTACACTTAAATACTTATAGATTATTATACCCTGGCAGGGTATTATAATTTTGTCTCGAAGTGTGTAATGGACTGAAGGAGACATTTGCGAAAGTATATATATTCTGAATCAGCATGAATAGCCGAGTCGATATAGCCATGTCCGTGTGTCCGTCTGTTTCTATGCGAACTAGTCTCTCAGTTTTATCCAGCTATCCTAATGAAACTTGGCACAGATCCTTCTTTATGCTGCAGGCAGTACATATGTTGGAACCGGCTGAATCGGGCCACCATAACATATAGCTGCCATAGGAATGATCGGTCGATAACTATGTTATTGTAAGAAAAACTTTTTTGTTTATTAATGTATCCTTACCAAACTTTCCCAAGCCGAGTCTCTAGAGAGTTTATACAATCTGGCCAAATTTGGTAAAAATCGGAGCACTATATCAAACTTTTTGCTTATACAAATATTTGATCCAAACTAAGTGAGAGTCTTATAATACTTCTAATAGTTTTCTATAATTTGATCAAAATCGAAACACATCGGCAATCGATTATAAATGAAACTTAGAGATATTGTTTGTTCAAAATTGTAATTTTGAAAGGAGGACCCTTGTCCATTTTGGAAAAATAAATGTTTAATTTTAAAAATTTTGAAATGCCAAGGCAATAAAGATTACAAAACCTGATTAAAAAGATATTCCGTATGGAAATCAGTTAAGTTTTGACAAAGTTATGGGTGTTTGTAGTCTAGGAGGTAGAGCTGCTGTGGGCTTAAAACTTTACAAGTCTAAATCGGTACCGTATCGACACTATGGAGGGTATTCCAGGTCTGACTGCAATGTAGATTCGATTATAATTTGCAGAGTTGGTTGGTATTAAGTTTGAAAATAATTGAAATATAAATATAAATGTGAAATCGCTGGCCATTTGGTTAGCTAAAGAACACAAGGATTGCGACAGCAAGGGTAACAACAACAAAATCTGCTACAAATTGCTTGCCATATGCGGGTTCTGGTCTTAGGTCCTGGCTCGAAGGCTCAATGGAGCGTGGAGAGTTGAGCTGAGCTGGAGCAGCGGGCACATTGGACGTTGGGATGTTGGGATGTTGGGATGTTGAAGGTGGAGCAGCGCGTATTGTGTCCTGTCCAGGACGCTCAGCGGGCGCCCAAAGGCGCTGAATGTGCGCACTTAACAAACTCGTAAATAACCAGAACAATGCGACTGGTCAACGGATGGGGGGCCAAAGGGGGACGCTGGGCGGTCGGTGGGTCACTGAGAGGTTAGGCGGATGCTACAAAAATTGAATAAAATGCAAATTTTATTTTTCATTTTTCTTTTTTTTTCTGCATTTTTTATATTTTATTTTTTTCGACATTTGTTGCTGTTGTTGTTGCAAAGCAAACAAAATAATTCAATGCGTGACAATTTGCCAAGTGTGTGTGAGTGTGTGTGTGTGTGTGTGTGTGTGTGTGTGTGTGTGTGTGTGTGTGTGTGTGTGTGTGTGTGTGATTATATATTTTTTATTCCATTTTTATGGCCGGCTGACATTACGCCCGGAAATATTAACGCATGTGCGACGTCGTCCCTGCAATGTGTGTGTGTGTGTGTGTGTTTGAACATTTGAACATTTGAATGTTTGAATACAAATTCAGTTTGCCATTTTGACACACATGAATGACCAGCAAGTGGACGGGGCGCAGGGGCCGGGGAACTTGGCCAACATGACGCCCGCAGACGGGCCAACAAACAACAGAGCCAAACCAAACTGAAAGCAACTCAAATTCCATTTCACAACAATTTTTTTCTCCCGACATTTATTTTATTTTTTTTGCGAATGCTTTATGCGCGTATGAATAAAAATTCAGTGAGCACTGTGCCTGTCCAGCTATGTCCTGTTGTCCTGCGAGACAATGCGACCCATGGCCGTAACCAGAGTTAGGAGCAGGAGTCCGAGCCGGAGCTACAATCGAAAACTGAATCGGGAGTAGGGAGTGGGAGTTGGAGTAGCTTTTCAAGTCATACCAAAATCAATCGCTTCGTTTTAGCGAACGCATTTATTTTCATTTCGCCGAGATTCGTTGAGAGCAGGGGGATGGGAAAGGGAGTGGGAATGGGAGTGGGAATGGGAGTGGGTGTGGGAGTGGGAGTGGGAATGGGAGTGGTTGTGGGGTGTGTCGCTACTTGATTTCAATATATTTATATATTTATTATTATTTGTATTGTGGCAGCCAAGTGCTGCCCCAATCGCATTCGCCTGGGCACCCTGCGGGCGTGCGGACTTTGTACCTTTTCATATTTGGCAAATTTGAGCATATTTTATCACCATTACCGAGCGTTGTGACCCGCAGGCACACACACACTCACACACACACTCACACACACATATTGGCACCCAAGTAACCCGCCTAAGTGTATGTGCGTGTGTGTTGCGGGGGCAGTGGGGTGCCAAGAACGAGGTCGTTGTTTTGTTTTGCATGGCAACCCTTTTTTACGTCAACGTCGTCGTCGTCATACAGCAGCCGGAGACGGAGACGGAGACGATGACGGTGACGGTGACGGTGACGGTGACGGTACCGGCGCCCGAGCAGGGACCCGCATCCCACAAACACACTGAAGCACAGCCACATCCAATCAAGCAACGAACTTTCAACTTGCCACTACCCACCCGCCTACCACTTACGCAAATAAATAATACCGGACGGCAACAAATTTGTTTAAACAAACTGGAAAATTTATGAATATGTTGAAGTTTTTGGCAATACCGGAAAAAAAATAATCAAAGACAAACAAAGCTGCAAATATTAAGTCGAAATTATAATACTCTGGCAAGCATACATACTCGTAATGCAATAAAACATTTTGAGTAGATCAAGATGAAATATGTATATCAGAAACCTGGTTCCGAAATCCTCACTTTAGGAGGTGAAACATTGAAGAACGTACGGCTTTTAAATAAATTTCCCAAATTCACAAAAACTTTATATTATATTCAGAACTGCCAGCTGAAAAGTCACAAGTAAGACCGGAAGCATGTGAACATGGAGGACAGGCATGATAATTAAGACAATCGAGTCTCCATAGAGGAGACAAAAAACAAATGAGCTTAGGTCCCATATTACGGAAATATCCGTAGAAAATTGTAACAATGGAAGACATAATATGCAAATGGAGCTAATAATATGAGCATGGAGAGTACACTCGGAAAAATAAATGACATAGAAGTTAGAAAATCGCCCTATAATAAAGATCACCCTAAAACCAGGAAATAACTTTTATTCATTAGTGCATTGGCCACAAAAGTATGGCGACTTTCTGCATTTCAGGGCATCTATTTTTCTAAGTGTAGGTAGGTAAAAGAGCTCTGTGCTTCACAAACTGTACGAGTAGCGTGCTATACCCTCTGCATATCCTTCAGCAGGGCAGAGAAATATACGTGGCTTAAAGACAGGCCAAAAGGAATAGCCATCCAGCTCATTGATATTTATGACGGGCTCTTGGTCCGCGGTGTGTCCAGGCCAGGGAAATGAGTTCTCCTGGCATGAGTGGGCAAGGACTCGCTGATTGCTGGTACTTTGCCCCTTTCGGTGGCGTTTGCATACGCAGCCTGATTGATTGAGCCTTGTATTCCACCTGGCACGGGGCACACAAGTAATAAACACACAGATCGCCCCTGCCGGCGCCCCCTTCTCATTGGCAATGCCCAACCCGGCATAAACAATGTCCAAGACAATCTTTGAGCTGGCTCAGCGAATCTAACGAGTGCTTTGTGGCCAAGTTCAAATCCAGCAAGAAATATAAAAGACGGAATAATATAAAATGATATAAAAGAAATGTTATTTCATAATGCAAATTGTGCAGCCTCAACCCCGCCCCGTCCCGCTGCGAGTCCTGCTTGGCAGTGGGTATTAGTGTCGAATGTCAAGCGAATGAAGAGACGTCCAATTGTCGGCAGGAGCGGGGGGGCCCGGGGCCTGGGGCCTGGGGCCCAAAGCACAATATGGAAATGGCCCAGAAATAAGAAAAATGCGGTATTTAATGTGAATTACACCACTGTGACCACAATGAAGTAACTGGTGGGGCAATTGTGGCGCCTGGCCTTCTACCCGTATGACAGACAGCCTGGCCTTCAGCCTCGATCATCGCACAAATGTAAATTTTCAATTTAAATGCAAATATCAATTTGTCAATGCTCTGCGACGTGCGACATCATTTGCACAGAGCGTAACGGTCCAGCTCTGAAAATCCTTGCATTTTAACTAGTCAGCCGTAGCCGTGGGCCAGTCCCAATCCCAATCCCAAGCCCAATCCGACTCCCATACCCAATTCCCTTCCCCATACCATCCCATCCCATCCCAATTCAGCTGACTCCACCCCAATCACAGTCGCAGCCAGCTGCTTATTCCGATTCCCATGTGGCCGTGACAGTCGTGGCATTTAGCCATCATCATAACGCCAACTCAAGAACCACTCAAATTTTTCTTTTCCTTTCTAGTTTCTCTTTTTTTAAACTCCATACTCTATCTCAAAGCACTCAGGCTATGCTGTGAGGCTGAGAAATGTTTATTATACTCGTTGTATTCCTATCTTTTTGATTATTTATCCACATAAGAGATATAAGATACAATATATAGAAGGATGGCTCTGAAAGTGACCAACATGTTCTGCAATCACATTTAAGAATCGAATGGCTACGAATAGTTTAAAAGGAAGCTTTAGTTCAAACTAGAAATATCATTGGTATAGATTTCTGATCCAAAGCTGTTTCTTTCTTGTTCCCGACCATCCCGTGCTTTTTTCCTAACAATCCGACTGAGTCCCAATCCCACTCGAAGTCCTTGTACCATGAAACTATGAAACTTATCCCAATTTATTTCGGAACTTGCGGGGCTTCCGCGAAAGTTTCGTCCCAATCATATCGCTAGCTTAAAGGCAGAGCTCTATCTCTCTTTTTATCTAAAAATATGTGTTTCCTAATTTTAGTAATTGTTAATTTCAGTAATTTCGCATTTCAACGAATGCTAGACAAATGTTATCGATAAATTGTGTATCGCTTGTAGCCTAAAGCTGCAAAACTATCAGTTATTTGTATGTTTAAGTCGTACTTAAATACGTTAATATAGGCAAGAATCTTAACAATTTACACTCAATTACAAGCTCACAGATTCTGTAGTCATTTTGAAGATTTGATTAGTTTAATAATAATAACAGAATCTAGTACTAGTATGAATTTCACCCTAACTACCCTAAACTTAAATTTTATCGATAGTTTTTCAACAAAAGTGAGGTTGTTTATTTGAAATTGTTATTATTGTGTAAAGAGTTATGCAAATAGAGAAAGTTAATTAGTAAGTTCCGGAATACGATATGGTAGATAGATTAAGTTTCAAGTCTTATTATCATAGTTCTTCTACTATGCTACTATTATTCACTTCCAGCCACTTGTTGATGAGTCCTGCAAAGGGTATTCCAGCTTCGTTGTGCTTTGCTTTCATCGTTTATGTTATTTGTTTGCGGAACAAACGACGTTGATTTTATGCGTTGTTGTTGTTGTTGCTTGTGCCTAATTAGGAATTCACATCATTTTTTATTTGGGTTAAAATTATTCAAAAGTGGCAAACCATTTCCAGGAGCGTTCCCAGCTGCGTCTTCAAGACTTTTTTATATCATCTTTTTTTATAGATATTTTCTTTATATAGTATAATTTTTTGTTTCTTTTTTTGACGGGTTGGCAAAGCAGGGCAAACATGTTGTAACTAAATCTGCGTGCGGTTTAACCAGGTACTTGCACCACCAACCGCGCCACCCGCACCACCCGCACCACCTGCACCACCCACAAGCTGCTGACCGGGAGGCAGCTCGTTAAATGAACTGAAGTCGCGGGAAAAGTGAAAGATGAGAAAAATGGGCTGAAAAAGAAAGAAAATAGGTGGAAAATTAAACATATTAAAAGTTTTTACACCTTTGATGATGAATTTTTGCCGCTGTGGCAACCCTTTGATGCCACCCACTGGCAGGACACCCAGCCCCTCTCACCCCTGCAAGCTCCACACTTGCTAACCCCTTGCCCAGCACTTAACAAACTGTCGCGGTAACGTTACTGAACCTGCCTGAAAGTAAGTAATAAAAATGCAATTACACGGCCCGTCCTTGTCGGGCCTGGCCAAGTTTAGGATGCGGATGCGGAAGTGGCTCTAACTCTCGTTCTGGCTGCGGCAGTGGCTGTGGCTGTGGCTGTGGCTGTGGCTGTGGCTGTGGCTGTGGAGTGCCCTCCAATTTGATTCACTTCATCAGCAAGTAAACCGACGCATTAAAAAATATTCACGTTCAACTTGCTGCATGCAAAATGAGCCGAGTAATAAAAAAAGGAGAGTCCTTAACAAAAAGGTGTAACCAACAAACTGTAGCCGGAGTTGGCCAACTGCCAGTGGTCCCCCTCAAAAAAGGAGAAAATGTGAAAAAAGAGCAGAAACGCGTTAATGAAATGCGCTAAAAGGGTTTAGCTGACCTCAAAGCCAGCCAACTTGAGCGCTGCTGCTGCAAGGACACTGCGAGGGACATGTGACACGCTGCCGCTCCAACTGCTGCTGTCAACAGGTTAAACGGCTCTTCCAGTGGCTGCTCCAAGCGCCATCATCATCATTAACATTTCAAACGTCGCGTCACGCAAACAATGATTAAAAATAAAAACAAAACAAAAAAACGAATCCTACTTTGTGAGTTGTGAATGTCCTTTGCAGGCAATGGAGTCGCAGCAGCTGCTAGCCCCGGACTGGTACCTGGCCCGACTCTGCGAGTGGGTCTGGGTCTGGGTCGGGGTCGGGGTCGTGGTCGATGTCTGGTTCTGGTTCTGGTTCCGGGTCTGGAACTGTATCGCGTGTCAATTGTTGCCGAAAAGCAAAGTCGACAACGGGCGCCGATAACAGCGAACAGGAGTCAAAGTGAAATTAAAAACGACAGGCAGCTAAATAACAACAGCCAAATGAAAATAGACAACGAACACCCGACAGCTGTACAAAAATAACAAGTAAATATGCAGCACTCGAGAGTTCCCGATTGCGGTATACTCTGCTTACTCTTAGCTGAGAAATTGGACGTGGCTAAAATATTTGTGGTCAAATCAATCAAGCGGCTTATTAGTAGTCCCCATATCAAATTTCGTGACTCTAACTTTAAAGATATGGCAGCTATACAATTTGCTCATTTGCGGGTGAGGGGGTAAGGGTAGTAAAAATACTTTCTGTCCAATGTGTCACGGCGGTCAACATTAGTCTATATCTCAAATTTGATTACTTCAGCTATAAAGATGTGGACTATATGAAGCTTTGAATTGTTTTTTCCGCAAGTGCGGAGATCTTGTTGACTTCTTATAAGTTAACTACACCAATATTTGTACCAAGCATAGTTGCGCTAGCTTTAAAAGTTGCGTAGAATAGGCACACAGATAGACGGACATTGCAAAAACCAAACATACTCAATTTCCAAAAATTCTTTGGCAACACTATATTCAAATTTAAATAAAAAAGTTCTAGAACGAACAGCTAACGAAGATTATATACTCTCTTTAATTGATATGTTAGCTTAGCATACATCCCAGGATTCTTCTAAACTATCCCACAGTGTTCAAACCCCCTTCGATTATCTTAAGGCCTGTTCATACTATCTAATGTTTTCGTATAATATTTTCCAACTAGCTTCTCAAGCAACTGTCAAAATATTATATGCAAATATACTGGGTAATAAATTCAACAAATACTTTTTAGTTGCGTTTACAACACTCTGAAGCTTAGAATTACTCACTGTGCTCATTAGGAAACATTTTACAGCACTGGTCATAAATCACATGCAAGCCTCGCTCCCATAGAAAGGAAGCTTTCTCGAAATATGTCGCGTCACATCGCTGTCATCAGATAATATTTCGTGGTTATACTTGGTGATGTGAGAAGTAGTTCAATATTTATTGCACGTAAATGGGAGATAGTGAGCAAACCAACTATAATAACGAGAAATCAAATTCATAATTGAAAACATGCTGTTTCACATAAATGTATATTTTCCAGAATATAAGCCCAGGAGGAGTTTTGATATTGAGGGGATGTTCGGGATGGCAAAGTCTTTCCGCAAAGTCTCTGTTTAAATATTGAATTATTGGGAAATTTATTTAAGTTATTTTGTAATTTTGATTCACCGATCTAGCTACTTATAAACGAGTAACTAAAAGACATTTATATTCAAACGAATTGACATTTAGGACACAAGACTTATTGGAAATTCAGGATATCCTGTCGACAAGGACATCCGGCTGAAGCGTACGCTGAACGATGTGAAATAAAAATAATTGCTCAAATGTTATGCAACAGCTTTCACTTTTCACATTAAACATTAAACATATCGCAGTTGTTTTTCCACAATTATCCCACAATTTTCCACGACTTGGACTGACCAGACCCCCCACACCCCTATCCTTTCCCCATCCAATCCAATCAAATCCGATTGCGTGGGCGTAGGCTGGCTCTGGTTGCCGCTTTAACCTCGAGCTTTGGTTCAGGATCTGGCTCCAATTGGCTCCCCTTCCTCCCAATCGTCCCGTTTCCCAACCTATCCGCGGTCGCGTTTACCTTTGTCCGCGTGCCGCCCGCTGACTTCCGCTTGACATTGTTTGATTGTCGTTTAATTGAATTTAATTAGCATGAGGCGCGGCAAGGCCGAATTTTTTCCTCGCCTTTTTCATATATTTTTCTTTTCAGTTTTTTTTTTGTTCCTTGTGACATTGTAATCTTTTTTTTGTGTGTGTGACTTTAGTTAGGCAGCTGGGGGCAGAGAGGAAGGGGCGCTGGCTACGGCTGCTTAGTTATTAATGGCACTTTAACTTTTATGATTGTGTTGTGTGGTGACAAGTGCCATGTCCGTTATACGGGTATACGTATACCCTGTAGCCAGGATAACAGCGGCGTGATGTGCTCCTAGATTGAGCTGCAATTCAATTGGCTTGCACCAGAAAGGACTCATTGTGGCTTATGTAAATTCAATAATATTTAAATAAATACAAAGCCAGCACTGTGATAAACATTCTTTGTGAAACTCTCATCCGTATGTTTTGAATCTCTCATGTTTCAATAAATTGAGCTTAGTTTTTCAATGCTATGCTCAATTTATAGGGTAGCTTTCAGTACCTACATTTTATATTATTTTACTCATTTTCACCCTGAGAATATTCTGCGGTTGTTACATTATTTCGTGCCTGAAAGTGCACCCTATGCCTCATGCAGCACCCTACATAGTGCAGCCTAGAGCTGCTTTTGTATCTGCTTAAATATATCCTTATATTTATGTAACTAAAGTGAGGCTACTCGAAGATTTGAACAGCAATATTTTCATCTCTCGATCAAATCGAAGGGGAAACTATTTTTATTAGCTTTTTCAGCATTTTAAGAACTTTAAACTCAATGGAAATTGGATTATCAGTAGCTGTATAACTTATAAATAAAGCATATCACTAATTCAAAGAGAACGTTAAGATATAAGTTATAGATGAGACTACACATGAATTCATTAAATTACTTATGACCGTTTCCAAGCACTTCGATACTATCGATAATGTCAAGAACCTCGATAGGTCGATTGTTTTGCCATCCTTAGTAGCTGTGTTTGTAGTAGCATTGTGTAGCTAGTTGCAGGCACTTGATTCGCATTTGTGCCGCAGTGTTTGTATTTACACTTGCCACGCAATTTGCTTGTTAGCCGTTCTACCAGCTACCCCCTGCCACCCAGCCCCCAGCCCCCACTCCGGCTCCTTAAACAGTTGTAGTTGTAGTCCGCCACTTTCCACTTGCCACATCCACTTGGCACTTCCACTTGGCACTTGGCACCTTGGTGACTTAACCGCACGGAGAACGCACTAAATGAAGCTTGGCACGCACCAACAACAATAGCAACAACAACAACAACAACCCTACTAGACATGTGTGTGTGTGTGTGTGGGTGGGTGGGTGTGCGAACAGTGTTTAAGTTTTAATTGCTGGCAATTAAAAGTACATAGATACATGTAGATATGCATATGCCACGCACGCACAACACACACGCAAGGATCTGCCTGTCTGGCAATGACTGAGCCACAGGATGAGCTCTAAAGGCGGCAGCAGAGTTGGCCTGAAGAGCTGCAGCTAAATCAACTCGCGACTTGTATCGATGGCAATCGAAAACACTTGAGAAAAGCGCCAGGTAGAGCGCCGGGTGGAGCGCCGGGTGGAATACCGGGTAGATCCTGGCCAGAGCACCTCACTGAACTAAACGTACGAACTACTTATGGCCCTGATTGGCGTTTATCTAGTTCATTCGCTCGTTTGGTCGCTTGGAGATGGAATCGCAGCGGGTTGCGAAACATTGCAAAAGTAAATGTAATTAAATTGTTCATCCTACACGTCGGGATTCAGGAGCCGCGGTCTGGTTTCAATAAAAGTGGGATGGAGAAGTCTCAATCAAGAAGGAGACTCAAAAGACACTAAGGGACCTTAAGGATGAATGAACTAACCCGACGAACATACTAAGTGAACGAACGAGCCACTGAGATAACCATTTACTTCCGTCATAAATTGAACTAATGAACTTATTCCTTTAGTTGAAGTGCAATGTACAACTCTGGTGAGTAGAGCACCGGGTAGAGCGCCGGGTAGAGCACCGGGTGAAGAACCGGGTGGCGCATCTGGTAGAGCAGCAGGTGAAACGTCGCAAAGAGCACCTGATGGGTGGCGTCTGAACGTCTCATTGTTAATTCTAATTGCTAATATGCAATTATGATAATTGCAAAGGTGTCGAGCGAATGTCTTATTGGGGCCCAGGCCTTGAACTAAATTCGCAGACGGCGCTGCAGACAGACACAGAGCTCGACGCGTTGCTGCCACAACTTGTATTAAAAATTGTGTTGCATAAAGTGTGGCAACTTTTGCTCCAACACTTTCACACTTTGAGGCTGATTAAAACGCCGTCGAGACGGCTACAAGGCGTCTTGGTGGTTGCGGAGTGGGGTGCCGGGTAATTTTGTGGGCTGGCAGGCAGGCAGCAAAGTTTTTGGGCAAAAAGCAAAGGCTTTAACAACGCGCACATTGCAAAAGCCAAACAAAGTTTTTGTCCTTGAAAAACTCCACAAATGGACGCGAGCAGGCAAAGCGTTGGGGGAGGGTTGGGGGTGCTTGCGAAGGACATCAGAGCGAGCACGACGACAGGCAGCGCCTATGGTTAAAAAGTCTAGGGCGTAGTATTTATGGATTCGTAGTGCTTTCATTTCCATAAAAATGCGTTTGCTAATTTCATAAAAGTACACAGCGCCAGCGGGGGGTGCGGGGTTGCAGCGGGGGCGGCCGGTGGTGGCAAAACTAATTGCAAAGAATATGGCAAAGAATTGCAAAATCTGCAAACGGGATTCACATGCACAGACTCATTAGCTTTGCTTCAGTTAATGCTAAAAGTGAGTGCTCCATCCCTCCCTGTCGTATCCCTTACCCCTTACCCATCACCCCACCCCAACCCAGCCCCCCTGTCTGCCTGGGTGTCTGGGAACAGCCACTGTAGCGGCGTGCGCGTTAATCATCATCCTATACGCGTAATTACAGAGTCAGACTGCGGACTCTGACTCCGACTCCGACTCCGACTGAGACTGCGACTGCGACTTCGACTTCGACCTGAGTCGAAGCCAGAGACGCAGGACGAAGTCAGGACTTTGTAAGCCCTGGCTGCAGCACAGGAATATTAAAAAGACTTTAGCCCGCTCCAAGATTGGCCAACAAGACAGCCCAGGACACGGACCAGGACACAGCCCATGATGAAGGCAACGTCTAAAGTCGCAGTCGCAATCGCAGGCGAAGGAGTTGAGCGCTAAAAAGTCACAATGACTTCACGTAGCTGCTGCAAGGATTCTGGCCACGTTATTAGGTGGAAGGAGCATGGGGCATGGATGTTGGGTTGAATGCGGCCACAAAACGAAGCGTTGTGGCTGCCATTGAATAAACTCAGCAGCGGCTTTGTGCCACACTGTTGTCCTGGGCACGCATCTTATTATTAACACCAACAATCACAACAATTTATTTTGTTTTCTCCTTTTTTTCGATTCTTCCTTTTTGTGGTCACAAACTTAGGGAGCAAACTTCATTCCAGGCTGTACAAGGCGTATTTCAATTTATAAATCTCAGATATTTATATTATAATGAAATATTCTTGCTTTTAATTAAGTTCATTTCCTACTTGGTAGCTTTTATAAATGGCTCATAAGGTTGTGCAAAACAACATAATAGAATTGATAGAAGATATCATATACAGCCTGTCCAAATGAACCCATGGATCTCAGAGACTATAGGTCTCCGATACTGTTGTTTCAAGAAAGTCAACTCAAGTCTGCTAGGAACTTAAAGACGAGTTTATTAAATATCAAATAGCAATATCATGTTTAATTTTATAATTATTTATTTCATTCTTTTATTATAGAAAGATGTGATCTGTGCCAGATCTTAACTACACCAACTCAGCGCCTTAAAGGACGTTCTTCAATCGCATATGCAAAATATTAACTATAATCCTAATCGAGTAATACACAACTGTATAAAGTACATTACGATAGGCTCTTGTAAATATAAATACATATAGTAAAATCAGAACTTTGTAAATTCAAAGTAATAAAGTAAGCTTTAAATTATTATCATTAAAACAGCTGTACCACGAGGTCCTGGTTTGAATCTTAAACTGGCCCATGGGTGATCTAAGGTCTTAGCCTAAGGATTACAGTACCCAATAATACAAAATGATGTTAGATTGATAGCTACTATTGTAATATACTAAGCCCACCATTACAATAAAATGACAATAATATTAATAATATAATAATAATAATATTTTAATTTAAGTGTTATTTAAATAAATAAAGCTATTACAACTACTCAAGTAAAATTCTTTCAAAATATTTTTTTCAATTTTTTCTCATTTCAACAAAAAGTTGCAACGAACCTAAAATTTCAGAATACACCTTCGAAATTTGGGGTGGTGTGGTCGTCTACTTGGCCGGCATAATACCAGGCGAACAGAAATGTTTAGCAGGCAGCTGCAATCAAAATTATTAAAAAATCGCAACTAAAAGTATGCAGCACTTTTTCGCACCGTCAATTAACCTACCATCCTGAAAGTATGCTACACATTATTGCAGTTTGTAAAGTGGCTGCCTCTTATGATTTATGTTCGCCTGGTATTTTGGCTGCTACGTACACTCTCTCAATTTGAAACTTTTAATGGCAAATAAATCCCAAGTCCGCTGACAAGCTGACAAAAAGGCAAAATTGATTGATACTTATTATGGGGAATCATTTAATTGTTATACCCTTGCAGAGGGTATTATAGTTTTGTCACGAGCTGTGTGACGCGTTAAAGGAAACGTTTCAACCTCAGAAATCATATACTCTTAAATATATTATTGATAAACATTAATAGCCGAGTAAATCTAGCATGACAAGCTTTTTGCCTTTGATTTTTATACTCTGTTCCCGAAGGGAAAAAGAGTATATTGGGTTTGCGAAATATCCGTCTGTCCGTATGAACGCAATTTTTCCACACCCTTGAAACTAGAGCAACCAAACTTGGTACACATGTTGGTGTATACCCTCAACTTATAAAGTGTCAAGATCGCCCCCTCACCCCAACGCCTTCCACCACAATTTGGGGAAAACCTGCATCTTCCACATTTTTATAGCTATAGTTACCAAATTTGGCATACAGACTAATGTTAAGATTCCTGACAGATTTGCATCAAAAATTTGTTGCCACCTCAACTTTCTCCCCCGCAAATCGGCATATGATATCACCAAAACACGTTTTCACATGGGTATATCTCCTACAGTTTCATAGCTAGAGTCGCTTAATTTGGCATACGGACTAATGTTGACCCCCTAAACATATCTGCATCAAACAATTCTTGCCCCCTCACCCCTTCCCCCGCAAATGAGCTAAATCTATATCTCCCACACCTGTACATAATCCGTATTGAATGCATATGGAAACATTTCAATCCAATTTTGTAACTCTTCTTGTATATATAACGGTTTTGATTCAGAATATACTATAAGCTTTTTGGGTTCAAATGTGATTTGAACTTGTTGCTTGATTTTTGAGAGCTAATGCAATGTTCGACTCAAGACAGGACTTGGGTTTTTTCTCTTTATAGGTGCATAGCTGCTGCTTCAGCCATTCAAATCCAGGACAAATCCAAGCCCGAAAGCGTAAAGTGCTGTCAGGAGCCAGGACAATGCCAGAAAAGATGTCAACTGGGTGTCAGATACGAATGAAAGGCAGCTCAAATCCAGTATTCGAAATTCAAAATCCGACAAAGCTACAGCTCAGCCAGGACAATATGGGGGATGGACAGGGGGAGGTCTAGCTGAAAGGGAAAAGCACTTAACTCTTAAAGGCGAAATGCTTGTAAAATTTAAGCCCTACTTAATTTGCGATACACTCGTAAACAATTGCCCGCGGCTGCCAGTTTCCACTTGTCGATGGGAGGGGGTGTGGGGGTTAAGCAACGGGGTGCTCCTGGCTGCTCCTTGGTGCTCCTGGGTGCTCCTGGGTGCTGCTGCCGCCAGCCCTTTTACAATTTTTACTAATTTTAATAAAGCGCCAAGGCAAAGACAATGCTTCAGCTGCTGCTGTGACTCCGGCTGTGGCGCTGCTGCGGCAGCCGTCTTGAGCAACTCGATATCCTGGCTAAGGACAAAGGCTCACATCAACAGGAAACCACAGGGCTCTGGTTTGAGTGGGCCAAAAGCCGCCCAAAAAATGTGACGCGCGGCGACATTCGCATGGCGTTCGCACTGCCACAGCCGCATTCCGAGCTTGGGACTCACCCCCGCGGTGGCTGTAGGGGGTTGGGTGTGGGGGGGGTCTGCTTTTCTTATATTTCTCATTATGCAGGCAACAACAACAGCGACAGCAACGTTGCCCGATGTGAAGCTATGTAAAGTCCTTGAGCTACTCCTTCAACGGCTGCGTCTTCGTTTTTAAAATGAAAATGAAGCAACCGCCGATGTGGCACGCATCAGCGGCACATTTGTGTGTGTGTGTGTGTGTGTGTGTGTGTGTGTGCACTGCTGGGAATTTAACCCGTTCAGGTTTTGGTGGGCCACCCCCCGCGCACCAACCCGCGCGCTGCGTTGCCAGTGGATTACTCAATTAATTTAATTATGCGCTGTCAATCATTTCGTTGCCTGTGTTGCGTCTGCCTGCCCCCCTTACCCAGCCTGCGCTGCTCTGCGGTATGTGCGCCCATTGGTATGCCCCAAAAAAGTGAATGATTCCCTCTTGTTGCCACTTAATTTCTGCTGTGCCTGGCCAGACAGCGAGACGCCTCGCCGCGCCGCGCCACGCCATGCCACGCCAGAGCTTGCAACATCTTTGTCTTTATTTCGTATTTTCTGTCTGCGCCTGTGGACGACGCAGCCGCAGCCGCAGCCTTCAAGCGGACGACAAGGCATCCTGTAATCCTTTCCGCTCACCACCCCCCCCCCTCATCGGCAATAGGCAACCGCGAGCGCGTCGAAATAAGAGAAATCATTTGCTTTTTTGCGTTTACGCAACAAAACTTCCTTTGCTAATCCTTGCTCTACACTACTCACAGCCACACTTTTCTCTCCTGCCTCCCTCAGCTGCTAAGGATGCGTTTCGCATGCTGATCCTGGCTCGTCATCGTGTTGACTTTTCCATTTGCCTTGGCAATTTCTTGCACTGGCTTTTTTCTTTGAACCCTTCCGCATCTTCTTAACGTATCCTGCGGGCTTTGTTTGTCCTTCTATTTGTATAAGCTGCATGCGTGTGTGTGTGTCTATGTGTGTGTGCCTTGTGTGTGTGTGTGTGTGTGTGTGCTTGTGCGTGTGCTCGTGGTGTTTGCTTACATGTGTAAATTACTTTTCAATCTTGTGATTACTTTTTTTCTCATTTAATTATTTTAATTACGGCCCAGCGCACAGCCAAACATTGAGTTCCATTTTCCTCAGTTCTAGTTCCACCTACAACTAGTTCAAAAGCACCAGCGTTTAATTGAAACTTTCATGAACTTACTTTCAAACATAAAACGCATCAAAAGTAGCTAAAAAACAACAAGAAAACTAAAGACTATGGGCATAGAATATAAACAGCTGAGTGCTTTCTGTCTATAGAGAGGCTGGAGCTATCAAAGTTGATATGAACTTTTGGAAATCCTTACAATTAAATATTCTTGTTTGATTGCCCGACAATCTTAAAGGCTGTTCACACTGTCTCATATTTACGCGCAATATAACGCTTCTTTTGATGTCACCAAGTCTGACCACGAAATGCCAATGCCAATACCAGCGATATTTTTCGGGATAACTATGTTTCTAGCTCATGTGACCTTTGACCAGTGTTGTAAAGTGCTGCCCAATGAGCTCAGTCAACGCTTGCAAGCAGCACAGTGTTGTAAGCGCGACTCTGTTGTTGCTGTTAACACTGAAAAAAGACATTTGTCAAATCTATTGCATAATAGATTGAACGCAAAGTAATATTTTCATGTAATATTTTAACAGTTACGTGAGAATCATTTTAGAAAATAATACACATAGGTGTTAGGTAGTACAGACCTTAAGAAATGAACTATGCCATTAGAAGAAGTTATAAAAGTTGGAACATAATATCTAGCTTAGCTGAAAAAGTCCTGAGCTTCCTTAAACATTCAAAGGAGCCAGAAGGAGTGCCAGTAATGACAAGAAGTCATCAAATATATCTCCGAAAATGAACAAATCTGATCCCATATGATTCTTGAAAAGACAAAGTCGGTAAATTTTGTTGAAAACACACTTTATTTGAACCTTGATAATAAATGTTGTTTGTGATTTGATTGCCGTACTTGGGTGCCGTTGCCACAGTAAACATTTTAATAGTTGCATAATATCATATTTATTATTACACGTAATTTGCTTCGAACTCTCATGTTATTAGAAGTTTCCAATTGCCCATGACACATTTTGAACCTCATCCTAGACATGCAATTACTGTAACCGACTCTCCACATATTGTTTATTCCGTTGGTATATTGAAGCGTTCTGCAAGTCACAATTAGTATAATCAAATCGCTTCTCAAAGCATTTCTCACTATATATATAGTATTTATGTAGCTTTGTGTTTACTATTGAATATGAGATTTGATTGTTGCTTGGAAATTGTTTGATTTGTTATTGCTGTTATTGTTAGAGATGTAAACAGTTTTCAAAGGCGCCTTCCAGGTGTGAGTGTGTCAGCAAGCCATCATTAGATCAATTAGGAATTAAGAGTATACCATCTTAATATTAGGAGTCTGTGTGGCTATCGCTTCGATTAAGCCCAACTTTTGATATAAACTTTTGAACAGCTTTTCAGACATTTTCTATTAAGCGATTAGGACTAAAACCAAATTGACTAATTTAGCACAAATGCTGAATAAGCCACTTCATTAGTTTTATCTACTAAATTCAGTCGAACTTCTCTAGAATGAATGTTTCTATAAGCAATCTTTCTCCCGAGCACATTCCTATTACAAGCACTCACTTAAGTTCACTTAAGTTTATGTGTATTCGGGTTTCTCTATACCGAGTTTCCTTATGACCGACTTTTCTCAAACCCAGCTCTCAGTTCTTAAAGCGCATGAGTTTATTGCACGAAAATCTTAGATAAGAACTTGCATTTTTCAACACTCGTTTCAAATGTGGCCTGGTTTTCTTGCAACTTGCACGATAGAGTCACATAACAATTTGCTCGACTAATTATTAAATGACATTTCATTTCTTTTTTGCATGCAACATTTATATATTGCTTTACCCTGTTTTCTTGGGAAATAAGTTTATGCCCATTATGTACAAAAATTAATTGGTCCTTGTATTATTAATAAAATATATACTTATATGAAAAAAGGATGTTTATAGGTATGTAAGCAGGTATGTTTAGGGTATGTATAAGAGCAAGTTTTATTACTTCGCTCTATTAAGCTACTTCCCTAAAACGAACCTATTTTGATATACATATATACATATATAAATATATTTATACTTTATTATTATATTTCCTGAAAATTATACTTTAAAGCAGCTTTTCCTTAACTTTTTTGTCCGCAATCCGGTATGAGCTTGAAAAATAACTCGCGACCCACCTAATGAAAAAATACCGAACGAAATGGAAGCTGCCCTTATGCCATTACTTTTCAGTGTTACTTTTTTTACTTTTATTGTAGTCTTTGGTTTATCTGATGTACAAATAAACTATTGAACATTTTGGTTCCTTTTTTACAATTCTTTTCGCGATACGTCAAAACTTTTCTACGATCTGGTACAGGGTCGCCACCCTCACTTTGGGAAACGTTGCTTTAATATAATATATATAGAATATATTGAAACTGAACAGTTGATAACCTAACAAAGTAAGTCAAACTTCTGTATAGTTTATTAGAACTTATTTATGTGAAATCTAAAGTGAATCTTTTTTGATACCTGAGTACGCCAGTTCCCGGAAATATTAAAACGACTTATAGTTTCCGGTAAGAATCTGACGAGAACCAAAACAAAACTATTTTTTACACTAGGCTCTTCTTTAAAATGAAACATTTATGGAAGCCCGTCAAGTCGATGCCCGAAAATAATTATTATTTTATAAATTAAATAACATTTGGAGAACCTTACTCAAAAAAAACTTCTGATTAGAGTAAATGAAAGTAAAATTGTTTGAAGGATGAGGTTTTTTCTTAGTATGCTCTATTCGAAAACCTCTCTGAAACGCAGCCATTTCGATGCGTATTATCTGATTCACTTTGAACGGAGGAACTGGTTCATTGAACTGAGTTAAAACTGAGCCGGAACTAGCTCAGGAAAAAAAGAAGAAACAAACAAACAAACAATGTTGCACAATTGCTCTGACTGCGATCGTGGCAAGTTGGAGTTGCACTTTGGCCACTGAATCACTTTGGCCGGCTAAAACGCGTCGCTGCGTCACTAATGAGCTGCAGCTGAGCAGCAGCGACAGCAGCAGATGAGCTGCAGCTGAGCCGCAGCTGAGCAGCAGCTGATAAGGAGCGCCACTTTGCATTAATCTGAATCTGAATCTGAATGAGTGATCGACAAATCTGGCAATCTGGCAATCCAGCTGCGGAATTCGGAACAGCAGCGGACCAAGGGAGCAGCGGACTAGCGGACCGCACGTCTGTGGACTGCGGCCGACAACGGGATATACTCATTTGTGGGCGCAGGCAGCAAAATACAAAGCGTACGCTGACGCTAACGCTGGCGTCGCTGCTGGAATTTACAATTAGCGTGCGAGAGATAAAAGGCAAATCAGCAACGAGGGCGGCTGCAGGAATGTTCGCCCCTGCGCTGCCTGCGCTGCCTGTCGCTGTTTTTTCGGACAAAAACAAACACACAGCGCCACAAACGAGCGCTGCCGACGACGCACAGTGGCGGCAGAGACGCGTCGCATCGCGTCGCCTCGTTTAATGCGCCGGCGCCGTAGCTGGCATACGTAAGCGCGTATAACAACAGCGCAAAACTGTGCTAAACGGCAACGAGCTGGGGAAGGCAAACGAGCGACGAAGCCAACGAAGACGGTTGACGACGACGACGACGCTGTCGTGTTTACTCCGAAATAAAAACGGTTAACGGAGTTTGTGCGACGCCAACGCTGACGGCGACGCCAAAGCCGACGCTGGCAGCGATGGTTCGTTCGGCTAACGACACAACATTTTTGGCTGCAATTTTCATTGCGTTCGAAAGTTCGACAACTTTGGAAAACTGTCAGTTAGCAGCGAACTTAGAACAGGTAGAGACGCACGTTTTCGGGTTTCCTCCTGTGTGGCAAGAAGAAGCAGCAGCAGCAGTAAAAGCAGAGCAGGCAGGCAACAACAACAACAACTACGTGAAGTTACGAAGTTTTACGCCTCGTGTGTTCGTGTGCCGAGTGACGTATTGCATACGCCGCCGCCGTCGCCACCGCCACCCGCCCCCGCGACTTTAGTCGTTTCGATGCGTTCGCTTGTGACGCTGCGTCGCCGCCGACGACGCCGACTGCGGCGCTAACGTGTGTGTGGCAATGTAAAATTTTATTACCCCAAACGCATCCAGCAGTCGGTTTTTGGACGTCCGGACTTCACGCCGCCAAAAGAATACGGCGCAAGAGTTTATTGCAATTTCACGCGCTGCGAAGACAAACAACAAACAACAAACAACAAAAAACAACAACAACAAAAATAATAATAAAAAACAAGAACAAGTTAAAAACAAACTTTTGCCAAACTACGCGACGCGTGGCAACTATATAAAGTTCATCTAAGAGCGGCCCCGCGACCCCGCTGCCCCGCCAGTGCATTGCCAAAAAGTCAAGAAAGAATTTAAAGCGACGTCGCTGTCGCCGCCGCTGCCGTCGCCGCCGTCGTCGCCGTCGTCGTCGTCGTCGCCGCTGCTGCTGGTCGGCCTAAAAACAAAGTCAAAGTCGAGCAAAGTGCGCGCGTTAATTGATATTGCGTATACGCCAGGGCTAAAAACTTTTTGGCCAAAAACTTTGAAGACGCTGCAAAACAATAACAACAACAGCAACAGCAACAGCAACAGCAGCAACAACAGCCAGGCCGCAGCAGAGAGGCGCCAGGGGAAAGGGGACGCCTACAAAGTACATAAACGTCAAGCAAGAAAAGTTCCAATCAGAATCAAATTAATTTACATTCAAAACAACAACAACAACAACAATAACAACAACAACAGTGAGTGCAAAGTTGTGCAACATTCTTTTTTGTTTTTGTGTGTGTTTCCTACTCTTTTTTTGCGCTTCCTTGTGGGTGTGCGTGTGTTAGTGCGTGTGCCAGTGCGTGTGTGTGCATGATGTTGCATGTCGCCAATGTTGTAAGCCAGCATGCAACAGCAACAACAACAGCAGCAGACCAAACAGCAACAACAGCAGCAACAGCAGCAACAAATGCAAGCCAAATTTAAAACAAGTGCAAAGTGCAACAACAACAAAACTCACACACAATAAACAACAAAAACAACAAAACCGTAAACGAAAACAAAAAAGTTTCCACTTGAAAAAACAAAAACAAAAACAAAAACAAAAAATAAAACTTAAAAAATCAAAAATAAAAAAGCAAACCGCAAAAATATCACGCAATTATCAAATAGGTAAAGTTCTAAGTTTTTTTCTAAATCTAAATCTCTAAATGTTTCTAAACACAGCTATTAACTATAATATAGACACAGACCCGAACTTTAGGGCCCATACTTAGTATGAACTCATCAATTATATTCCCCCACATATCAATTCACGAAAACCAAAGACGAAAACGTTTCCAAATATAAACAAATAGAAATTCAATGCAACAAGAATAATCACATTGAAATTTTTGACCAACAAATTGTCTACAAGTTCTAAAGAAAAGTGTGAAAATATAGAATTCGAGGCGTTTTTATAGCAAGAACTAACAAGATTTTTCTTATAGGGGCTGCTAAGTTCTATAGAATATAAATATTAAGGCCTGTTCCGAAATCCTTTCCGTATCAATTCCACAGTATTCTGCGTGTAGCATACTTTTAAGTGCAGAATATAATTCAAAACCTTGCTTTCTTATATATTCATTTATTTTATAGACCCAAAAGCATGCTTTACATATTTTTGTGGAATTGATTCGTAAGTGGAATTCAGAGCAGCTGTGATTATATATCTCCTTTAGCTATAACCATATAAAGAATGGAAACGGGCTGTTCCGCTTTTCATTTGGCCAAGGGTTCGCCATTGCAATCGTATATGTTGAGAATCGTGTTTAGTTTAGATCTTAAGCCATAAAACACACACTTCTACAAGGTTTTTTTAAATAGTAACTCCATTTTCAACCATAAGTACTTACGATTTCTAACTTTGAAACCATTTCTGTAACAATTCTTGATACGAAACAACATTTCTATAACAATTCTTGACACGAAACAAATCTGTCAGCTTAAGACTGAAATTGAACTCGAAACAAAACACAAATTTCACATAAAACTTCAATCTCAAACACTGATCAAAATTTTTAATCAAAAACCGGTTTTGCAGTGCTCAGCTAAGAAAATATCGTTTTTTTTTTCAATTCCCTAACTTGGTATTCATAAAATGGCATAGATTTTCTCAATCTGTATGTGTGTATGTGTTTTAAATACAATCATATGAAAAATGATTATGGCTTTCTAGCCTGTTTCGAATTCCACTTGCGAATTTATTCCACGGAAAAATGTGTAGCATACTTATTGGAGCAGTTTTAAATAAAAATCCTTAGTTTTGCAACGGAAATAAAGATTTTAGTTGGCTTTGCCTTTTAAATAAGAACCAAGCTCAGTTAACTTTTAATAGAATTTGTCGGGAAAGAACGCTTATTGAATTGTCATCCCAAACAATTGTCCTCCCTTGACTTTTGACTAGTTTTATCTTGGCTCAGTCAAACTGACAGCTTTTCCTAGATATAAGCTATAATCTAAACTAAACATGTAATTTCTTCTAACCTCATGTAATATTTTACCATTAACTTTTGGGTTCCGCTTCGTAAATGTCTAGAAAGTTTTACCACAAATTATTAAGGCATAATAAGTATGAAATAACAGTTTTAGACACGATTGATATTGTGAATTTGATATAGAAATAGCTCAAAATGAAGCAGTTTTTAAGTTTTTAGGCCATAACTTATAAAAAAAAGGGACCAGCTCAAAACAGGATATCAAGTTAAAGAAGTGAACAGAATTAGGAAAACTTGAGATGCAGTCGAAACAACTTAGGTCCGAGAGCTAGGAGAATTTGAGTTGAAGTAGAACAAACTTAAATCTGAGAGTTGAGCTGAAGAGGAACCAACCTATGTCCGAGAGCTAGGAGAAGAAACTTAAATCTGAGAGTTTAGCTGAAGAGGAACCAACCTATGTCCGAAAGCTAGGAGAAGAAACTTAAATCTGAGAGTTGAGTTGAGTTGAAGAAGAGCCAACTTAAATTAAATTGCTTGCTTTGTCTCACTTTTTATGGATACCAAATTTTGGTTGCCAAGGCGCCGTTTTCTCGTGTTTATGCCTCAAATATTCCAGTCGAATTCAAAACTGAAACTATGTTAAACTATTAAATATTTCAAAGCATTAGTCCGTCCACATTTCAATTTATAACTTAGACTTTCCACTTGTTCGAGTGGGCCTGCCAACTTGTGTCAGCATGGCGTTGCCACATTGTTTTTTTTTATCAATAAAATTAACCTAAACCTTAGCACATACATGAGAAAACGGGCCAGAAGTATTTGAATCGATATGCTTTATGTAGGCAATTACGGTTTTTTTAAAATTGAAGTTTCTTTTTACTCCCTGTACCCATAAAATGGGTAAAAAGGGGGTATTGGATTTGTGCAAAAGTATGTAACAGGCAGAAGGAGACATCTCCGACCCTATAAAGTATATATATTCTTGATCAGTATCAAAAGAGATTTCGATTTGGCCATGTCCGTCTGTCTGTCCGTCTGTCCGTCTGTCCGTCTGTCCGTCTGTCTGTCCGTATGTATGAACGCAAGGATCTCAGCAACTATAAGAGCTAGAGACACCAAATTTGGAATGTAGGTTCGTGTATAGCGGGAGCAGGTCAAGTTTATTTTAGATTTGAGATATCTCCCCCGTTCCCCCGCTATTCGATAAAAACCGTTTTACAGTTACAATTTTCAAGATATAGCTTTAAGATTTGGCATGTCCAATACTTTAGTCCCTCTTAATCTACTGTCCAAATTTCAAGTCGATCGGATAATAAACACCTAAGTTATTCACGAAAGAAGATTCAGTGCTGCAGCAAGGGGAAGAAGAAGCACAGTCACAACTTAAAATGCCTGGCTTGCGCTGTGGCTCGTGCGTGTGCGTATCTGTGTATGTATGTGTAAGTTAACGAAGATGCGATCGGAAATTCT
Source organism: Hirtodrosophila confusa (assembly GCA_035043065.1). Lineage (NCBI taxonomy): Eukaryota > Metazoa > Arthropoda > Insecta > Diptera > Drosophilidae > Hirtodrosophila > Hirtodrosophila confusa. The sequence goes on from JAWNNI010000085.1 coordinate 3,062,224, forward strand.
TGACCTGGGTACAGGGAGTTTCGTAGTCGGGTATACTCGACTATAGCATTCTTACTTGTTTGGAATGCTGAATTTCAAATTAAAATATTTATAGCTGCTTTAATTTTTGAGTGAACTTTTGACTTTTATTTGATTTATAGATTCATTTTTGTATATATATTTAATATGACACATTATTTGATTGCTTTACTATTAATTTGATTGAGTTTCGCTTGATTTTGCTCAGTGTACACATAAGTAAGTGAGAAAAGTGTAGCATACTTATGAGCGCTGCTCAAATTCCTTCAATTCTTAGGCATTGAAGCCTATTTTGAGCACTTTTAGTTGCTGTTTTTATTTGTAATATAAATGATTTCTAAATTATAAGTATTTGCGGAAAGTGTGGCATACTTTTGTGCGCTGGCCTGGCCTAGTTCACCTTACAGTTCTGGGCAAGTTCGGACAGCTGGCGGATAGTTTGGCTTCGCTGTAAGCCAACTTGATAGGCGTTTAGAGCCAAATGGGCAGCAAATGCTGCATCAGCTGCTGCGGCAGATGTAGCGTCTAACTGTAACTGCATGCGATACCCCTGCCCGCCTCCCGCTTCCCCCTTGCCACCTTACCACTAAAATTATAACGATTCAACTAACACGTAGCCGTAAGTAAAGAAAATACAGTAAAAATACTAACAACAAAATTGCAACTGACTTATAAAGAAACACACAAGAAATCAAACCAAAAACAAATATTTGTTGTTAAGGCATTCTGGCAAAAATGGCGCTGTCCAAGCGGCCGCTTAGCAAGGAGACGCCCTTGGTCGAGAGCAGCAGCAACAACAACAGCAACAGCAACAGCAACAGCAGCAATAGCAACAACAACAACAACAACAACAATGAGCATGAGACGGCCATAAAGCGACGCAAGCGCTGCAGTCGCGATGATGAATTGGCTGCCAACAATAACAACAACAATAACAACAACAATAACAACAACAACAACACCAACAACAACAACAACACACTGCCGCAAAAGAAGCGCCAACTGGGCCTGAGCCTTGGCCTTGGCCTGGGACTGGGCCTGGCCAAAACAGCAGCAACAGCAACAGCAGCAGCAGCAGCAGCAACAACAACAACAACAGCAGCAGCAGCAGCGAGCTGCGATAGTCCGCCAGCAGCGGCAGCAATCAAAGCCACAGCAGCAACAGTTGCTGCCGTGCAGGACGCTGCCGATCAGGACGATGAGCAATTGATACGCGAAACGCAGGCGGCCTTGAAGAGCCTGTCGGGCAGCTGGCCGGACGCGCGCACCAATTTGTATCGTCTGCAGGAGCAGGAGGACGAGAATCCGCCACAATTTCAAAATCTGTTCGAGGAGAAGCAAAAGTATGCGTGCAATCCAAGTGAAAACACACAGAACAACCACACACAACACTCACACACACTTCTGCTACGTTTCCACAGACAAAAGGAGAACGATCAGGCGCGTCTAAATGCCCACGCCCATGTCCATCATGCCCATCATGCACATGGCATACTAAAAAAGGATACATTGGAGACAGCTAACAATGCCGTTGCCGCCGCCGCCGCCTTTGCACAGGCAACCTCCGCCTTCAAGCCGCCCATTGATATCATCAAGCGGAATGGCCAATTGGCCGCTGCCGCCGCTGCCCACGCCCATGCCCAGGCCCAAGCCCACGCCCATGCCCAGGCCCAGGCCCAGGCCCAAGCCTACGCCCATGCCCAGTATACGACGAGCGCCTACAATGCCGCCGAGGCCTACTACGGCTATGCTGCGGCAGCTGCTGCCAGTCAACAGCAGCAGCAGCAGCATGGACTCTGCTTGGAGACTGGCCAGAGCAGAGGGGGCTTTGACATTGCCACACAGCTGAGCTCGCCGACCGATAAGGTCCTTAAACAGCCGCCAAAGGAGGCGCCGTCGCCACTTTTGGATGCCAAACAGTATACGATATTGCAGCCGGCGGGCGTTGGCAGTCGGGCGGCCTCCGTCATGCAGGATATTGCCAGGGAGGGCGTTGTGGGCGTGCCTCTGGTGGCAACGCCGCCAACAGCGGCGACAACAACAACAACAACATCAACACCCAACACTGGGGCAGGGCCAGGGGCAGCCGCACCAACGCCCAGCTACTCGCCGGGCAGTCAGCATCGCGGTAAGTTGTTGTCGTTGTTGTTACTAGACACACACAAACCAAAGATCCAATCAAGTTCAAAGTTCAAACTAACCAAAATACCAACAAAAAATAAAGAAAAATCCCCTAAATGTTAACCCCATTTGATCTGGCAACGCTGCTGTGTTAGCGGTACCGTTTCCACTATCGGTATCGCTAACGCTAACGTTATCGTTATCGATAACGGCTTCTGTTGCCGTGTTTCTGTTTCTATTTCGGTTCTGGGTTTCGTTTCGTTTTGACTGATCGATCGGCTGCGCATGTGCGAAACTTCTTGTTGCATTGAGTTTAAGACTTCAAATTGGCTAAATTGTTCACAGAATGAGACAGACAGAGAGAGAGAGAGAGGAGAGAGAGAGAGAGAGAGAGAGAGCGGTAGAGTGTACATCCTTGATCACACACACTTCTAACTAAACGTATTTGTATTTTAAGCACTTGTAGATGAACATTCCAAGTGCTCATCAAATGTTTTAACATGATTGTTATCATCATAATCGTGGCCTTTGTTATTATTATTATTATTATTATTATTATTTTCATTATTATTAGCTGCACATTTTGTCAAAAGTGTACCCCAACCCTGTAGCATCTTTCGCCCCTCCTCAACCCCAACCACAGCTGCCAAGACATTAAGCGATTTTGTCGTTATAAATGCCGTCTGCGTCGTGTGGGGTCAGGTCTGGTTGATATCCTGCAGAGACAAGGCAACAACTAATGGCTTGTAAAACCCCTTTATGAAACCATATCTACACACACACACACACACACACGCTGCTTAGAGATGGCACAACACACACGCAATGAGCACGAACGTACAGTCAGAAAAACACTTAAGAGGTATACAAAAAAGCAACAGAACTGCCTTTCATACATTTTTTCTTTATTTTATATATTCATTATTAATATATGTACAACTAGCTTAAGCTGCCAAAAAAGGTAGCAGTGCAGAAGTAAAACAAATATGCAAAATTTAAAAACAAAAAATAATTCATTCTGAATTTGTATTATTCAACTAAATGTTAAAATTCTCCTTTGAAAAAAGTTAATGCTTAAAAGTGAGTTAAGCATTTCCCAGCAGTCCTGTTCTGAATTTCACTCCCCAAACAAATCCACAAAAATAATTTATAGCCTACTTTTTGGAGCCTCATGAAATTAGAAACATTGTTTTTTTTTAAATTTGTATATTTTATTTAAACAAGCTTTCCGCTACCTTAATCTAGTTTAACATCATTTCGTTTCTCTAGGTACATTTAATGTTAAATATCTTCCAAAAGTTTAGGTGAAATAAATTCGAAAGTGAAATTCAGAACAGGCCTGTATATTAATCATATATACGAGCACAGTTTGTACAAATATATATATCTACTTCTGTTTAACTGAACATACATAACTATAAATAATAAATATATACAAATATCAGCTAGTTCTGGCAACTTCAAAGGTTATTGTTGTGCCAAAAAAATATTCCAGAAAAGTATGCTAAGGTTTTTTAAAGTGTTTCATTGGTTGCTTAACACATTTAAAAAGTGTTATTTAGTTGTTTTACAACACTAACTAACTGATATTACAAGTCCAGTAATTTGTTTTGCTTTTGCCAAACTTTGTGGCAAAAAATTTAAGATTTTTAAATAGTTGAAGCTTATTTTGGCTATCTAGTAAGCCTTGAATATAAAATGTATACACATATATAGTGTGAGTTATAGTTATATTTATCGATTTATCGATAGTAAAGCGATTGTATGCAGCCTTTTTAAAAGTTATCGAACTATTTTTAGTTGTGGCAAAACAATGCAATTTCTTAAAATGCATTTTATTTCAATTGGATGTTTCAAATGATAGAAAAGCGAAACTTTTTGGAATTGTTTTCAATTTGTTGCCCTTACATCAAATTTAATTTACATTTGTAATTGTTTAAAAAGGTTACAGTAATAGAAATCAACAATTAATCGATAAATTGATGAAAAGTTGTAACTCCTAAATATATCGATAAAGTAATCGAAGACGAAAATTAACTAGAGCCATTATCATTTCGATAAATTGATGATAAGCTCAATCAATAAATATATCGATACATTTTTTAATTTATTTATGACGAGTATCTAAAAAATGAAATTAAATCGATCAATTTATAATTGTGTAATTGCTGTAGTGTTTAAGCGTGTATAGCGACTTGCTGTGCCAACACGCGCTCATCTCTAGCCTACACACACATCACACACCAAACACACACACACTCACACACACACCACACACCACACACCACACACACACTTGCTTCTAGTTGAGTGCCTCTTTTAGCTTTGGCCTTTTCACTAATTTCAGCGCATTGTATACAATTTATAAAATTGAACTTGTTGTCAAAAACTGAGCACACACAGGCACACACACACACACACACACACAGGCACAACCAGCAGACAGTCAAAATGATTAGATATAAGGCAATATGAGGCACGTTTTGTAAACCACTTTTGCATATTTATTTTGTCATTATGTAGGCATTAATATGCTGTGAGCTGTGAAGCTGGGCCCAAAACTTCAAGTGCCTTTAAGCCACACACACACACACACACACACACACACACACACACACACACACACACACACACAGCCACATATTTGCACTATGGTATTCATATAATTTGAATGACTTTTTAAATAGTTGCGCAGCAGCTAAGGACGAGACTTTGCAGATACAAGATACAAGATACAAGTACGTAATAAGTCATTAGCGTTGTTGCTATTGTTGTAATTGTTGTTGTTGTTGCTGCTGCTGGCAGTCAGGCAGCCTTTTAGCCAGCAGCTAATGTGGCTTATTAGGCTTAACCTTTGTGTTGCCGTTGTTGCTGTAGTTTCTTCTCATTTTTTTGTGACTGCAGCAACTGCAGGCTACGCAGCGTTGGTTTATTTTAATTAAATTCTAATTAGAGTCGAGTTTTAGCTACAGTTTTTGGCTTGCAGTTTGACATTTTGAACGGCCACGTAATAGACACCAACACACACACACACACACACACGCACACCCATCTAAAATATTTCGAAAAATATTTCATTAAACCCCTTTTTCGCCTGCTGCTGCTACAGACAGCTTGGCGGTGTGTGTGTGTGTGTGTGTGTGTGTGGGGGGGGGGGGGAGTTTGTTGTGCGGGGTGTGTGTGTGTGTAACGTTATCTTTGAGAATTTGTGCTTAGAAGGCCAAGTTTAGACGTGCTCTGCCTGATTTTTGACTGCCTTTTTTGTCGTTTGTTGTTGAATGTTGCTGATGTCGCACCACCAACATGTGCGTGTGTGTGCGTGTGTGTGCGCGTGTGTACGCGTGTGTACGCGTGTGTGTGTGCGCCTTTTTAAAGTAAATAATGCAAAGCTGTTTTCCATCAAATTTTAATTAATTATTTAGGCAAAAGAATTCGTTGCGCGCTGTAGTTGTTGCTGTTGCTGCTGTCTGTCTTTTTTCTATTTAGTATTGCTGCTGCTGATGTTGTTGCTGTTGTTGCTGTTGTTGCTGCTTGTATTGGTGCCGTGTGCGTTGTCAGCTGTAAATGTTCGTTTAAAAATTGTTGCCGCTTTCCTGCCTGCCAGGACATGTCAAGTTGTCGTTCCATTTTGCTCCTTGACGCATTCACATAATTAATTAGAAATCCAGCTTCGCTTCGGCGCCCACACCCCTTAACCCAACCCCTCCCCCCATACCCCCTAGCTCTGCTGTCACACATTTTTGGTAGGCTCTGTATGTGTGCGTGTGTGCGTGTGTGTGTGTAGTTGAAGCCTTGATTTGATTTTATTCTGTACTTGGTTACTTGTAGATGGCGCCAAATGCCCAACTCCGCATTGCACTGGCCAAGGACATGTCACAGGATTGTATTCGCATCATCGAAGGTACAGCAAACACAGACACACATACACACACACACACACACACACACACACCATGCTCAACTGTACCCGTTACGCTCTCGTTTGGATTTGTTTTTCTTTCTTTTCTCCCAACACGCTTCTCTTGGCTTTAGTTTGTCGGGTTGTCCAAAACGCGATAAGGTCACCACGGAACGTAAGTGCCAAAGTTTCGTATTTGTAGCACATATGTAGATCTCTATCTCTCTCTCTCTCTCTCTTTCTATCTCTCTCTCTCTCTCTCTATATATACATATATATGCTCGCTAAGCTTCTTTCTTTTCACATTTTCCAAGTAGTTGAATCTCGCCGCTCATATCGCATGTGTGAATGTGGTGTTGTGCGTGTATGTGCAGGATATGTCTCTTACTCTGTAGCCAGACAATCTCTCTCTCTCTCTCTTCTTTCTCTCTCTATCTGCCTCTTTACTATTCCATCTTTGATCTGCATGTGTGATCAAGAGATCTAGAGCTGTCTCTCTCTCTCTCTCGCTGTAACACTCTCGATTATCTTATCGATCATTTTCATTTTCAGTCACTAGCTATCGATGTGATTTGATTTATCGATAGCTTGCATTGTATATTTATCGATTGCATACATTTATCGATAGTGCGACGCCGATTATTAGTAATATAAGTCTATCGACAAAAGGTACTATCGATAGTTTACATATTGTCGTTAGCTATCGTTAGTAACGAGACTAATCGCCATTTGCTTTAGATTTATCGATAGTTTGCAACTCTGCGTTCTAGTACGCGACCAAGTATCACTTTCTTGCTCTCTTTCTCTCTTCTATCTCTCTCTTCTGTTACTCTTTGAGATCGCACTACAAGTCTGTCTCTCTTTAAGCTTTCTCTCTCTCTCTCCTTTTACTTCTCTTCACTCTTCAGCTGGTTAGTAATCGCTGTAGATTCTTCTCCGTTGAAAATCTTGACTTTCTTACGCTCTCTCTCTCGCTCTATCATTCTCTCCCTCTTTCTCTCTCTCTCTCTCTCTCTCTCTGTCTGTCTCTATTGATGTCTGTGAACTGATTGTAAGTAGTTGTTTTTGGCTGCTTGTCCTAGCAAAATTGTCTTAGCCAACAATGTTACCAATTAACATTACCGCTGCCAATTAACTAATCACACTCACCCTCCCACCCCGCCCTACCAAACCGAACCGAACCCGACCTGGCGCCCAGTGTTGGCCTTGCACGAACAGATACTGAAATGCCCCACGCCCGGATGCAACGGGAGGGGGCACGTCCAGCCGCACCGGAGCGTGCACCGCAGCCTCTCCGGCTGCCCGAGGGCGATCAGGCGCTCGGCCAGTCGCCGTTCGGGCCCAGCTCGATATCAGGCGATAAGCGTGTCCGTTGCCGATAGCCCGATACCGATACCGATACCAATAGCGATACCGATACCGATAGCGATACCATTAAGCCATATCGATAGCGATAACACAGCAGGTGCGTTCATCGCCTGTCTGTCCAAGCAAAAGCAACAGCAACAGCAACTCCCACACCCCGCCTACCCACTTGGAAGCCAATACGTTTAACGCCACTCTCTCTCTCTCTCTCTTTCTTTGCGCTCTCTTCTGTTCTCTCTCGCCCTCTTTCTTACTCTCTCTCTCTGTTCTCGCCCTCTCTCTTTCTCTTTCTGTTCTTCTACCCCGACTCTTTCTGTTTCTTTCTCGTTCTCACATTGCTGTGGCGCCTTGCAATCCCGCGCAGCTGGCGAACTG